>JAXQKB010000071.1:0-237196 GCA_037042295.1 Irpex sp. Y119-03 | reverse complement strand
TTAACAGCTTTTAAACTGTTAATAACGTGTGATTAAATACAGGTGTTATTAACAACAGCGTTCTTTCCCGTACGTTAGTGACGAAGCTCCTTGACGCCACAATGCACCGGTCTTCCTTTTTCAGATAAACCAAGCGCTTGTGCTTCAAGTTCACTGGCCATCGCGACGCTCTTAGTACTGCACTCGATGGAAGAACAACGAAATGACAAAATATTCTTCATCAACTCTTAGTACGCGACCGTGGCAGAAGTAGGTACTGTAGAAAGCGAATGTCATAGATCGATATTCAGTTCTAAATACCAAGTACGCCGGCGGTAAACTTGAAACATTAGAGTTCGTCTCGTCGTTTCAGTCGTAGTTAAGTCCTCCGTCAACACTAATTATCTGACCTATTAACGACCGTCAGCTAATTTTGAAAATAAAGTGCCGCACATAGCGATCAGGACTGACCTGTCACAAAACTTGATTCTGGCTGCACAAGGTAAGTAGGAAACCAACCCGGCAACGACGGATGGCTCAATAAGTCTGGTATCGCGAGGCAAGCCGAGAGCCTGATTATAGCAAGAGATTAAAAGCTGTCTTGAACCCAGAGAAGATTAAAATTTTCTCATACTTACGTCGCGAACAATAGATCCAGTACCTCCGTGCTTTTCATCTGCCGGGTGAGCGACTAGTATGCAAGCCAATTATTCAGTAGTTCGAGCTTTTTTCCCACAAGAAGCCTCTTACTCATGGCGGTGTTGATCAGTCCAGGAGCGTATGCGTTCACGGTAATGTTATGCTCTTTGAGCTCCTTTGCTATGAACGTAGATGTGCGTGAGCCCGTCGTTACGTCGCTCGAATATATGGATACTTGCATATCACATGCGTTAACCCGCGTATAGCAAATTTGGCGGCAGAGTACGCTCCCAGATGAATACATCCTGGTAATCATGATAAAAGTGAGTGAAAAACTAGCAAACATGAGATAAAAGCTCACCATTCTTTCCAGCAATGGAACACGCCCCTTCATAAATATAGAAAACATTGCATCAGCGCTGAATAGTACACCATTAGTATGTACATACCAACCAGTCTTCCGCCGTTACCCTGCTTTATCATCTGGAGCGCTCCATATTTAAAACTGAGCATAGTACCACGAGCGTGAACGGCAAATATGCTGTCCCAATCCTCCGTCGTAGCTGTGGATATACCGTTGTAAGTGTGTATATCAGGTTCATGAGTCAAATAAACTCACATTCAACTGCTGTCCTGGGCTTCTCATGCCTAATAGCATTGCCGGCGTTGGCAATTAGCTAGACGGACGGTTAAGAATTACACCCCTGAGGGCGGCCACACGCCCCCACACAGAACGTACCACGTCGAGACTGCCCAACGTCTGTACAACACTCTCAATGGAGTTCTTGACCGAAGTCTCATCAGAGACATCCCCTACGACCCAGTGGGATCGTCTACCGAGCTCGTTTATTTTCTTTGTCACAGCCTGCATTTGGTCCTCCTTCCCACGAACATCGAGAATTGCAACGTCAAGGCCGTCTTGAGCAAGTCGTAACGCAATAGCTTCGCCTATTCCTTGCGCTCCTCCCGTAATAAAGGCCACTCTAGTCATCTGTATGATCAGCTCGAGGTAACGCGAGAGCTACTTCCCTCCTGGGAGTGACCACCAAGGTAGCTTTTATATTCCCTCTCACCATCAGCTTCTGGAGCGTGATAATCTGGACAAGGAACTTTACCGGGAGACCGTGGGACTTGTGATATGTACGACGTGCCCATGTATTGATGAGTACAGTGTACCATTCAGTTCACAGTCCCATGATCAGAGAAAAAGGACGCTCTTTGTGACGGAGACAATTTTGATGCTTGTACTGATGCTAGAGCACCCAAATCTCATAAGCTTATCTATTGTCGAATATGCCTCGCAGTAAGTGCCACATGATTGCTCGAGGAATAACTGACCTTAATGATGATAAGTCGATAGCATCATCGTTCACATATACAGTGTATATCTCCAGGACGTAATCCCAATGCCATAACCCCGAAATTATGGATACTGTGCAACCTTAGCCCATTTTACATGTCCCATGACACGAGATCGGCCCTGAGACACGAGCCCTCGGGCCAGTTATCATGCGAGCCGCAGAGGCGAAGCTTCTCCTTCATCCTTCTTGGTCGCCTCAGCTGCCGCATCAACCTCCTTATCGTGTCAGTCATGCGTTCTGATCATAGGAACACCGTTCAGCTCACCCAGTAATCACTTGTTACGACCGTTTCGCGATCTACACGTATTTTGGTTGCCTCACTCTATAGAGAATTGAACACACCATGTACATCCTTGCAGATATATTTGCGTACCGAAGATCCGCTAACAGCTTTACTGGCAGTCGGTAGAGCAGACAGCTCTATGGAAAACCCTTCCTTCAGCGCTGCATCTCGCTTGATTCCCTGTCGGATGTTTAGCCTGCGGTCGTCGATTGGATATTAGTGCGTTAGTCTAACAGCAATTTACGCAATAAGTACTGAGTGATAGATCGTACATTGCAAGCATTGAGTTTGCGTAAACTGAAATGAGGTCGTGTCAGCGATGTGACATCATGAATGCAATGCGCTCGAGAATAAGATTAGCTATACACACCCTTCGCTGACACCATCAAGAACCCCACATAGTGAAGCTCAGATCTGAACACATTAAACTGAATTAGGCATTTAATTAGCTCCGCAAAGTACGCCTGGATCCTGCATACTTACTGTGGTTACGGTTGTAATAGACGTCACCCTAGGTAAGGCCCAAATTCATCCAGCAAGGTCAAATTTTGGGGCTATCATCTCTACCAGACATCTCGGCACTCACATAGATACAGCACCGGCACCGAGCCCATAGGACATCAACTTGTGAACAGTATTCTTTGTTGTTCTAGATATCCATGCATAAGCAATGTATCATTAAAACATGTACATGGGGTACAAGGTAAATCATACGTACCTTGCTCTGGCCCTGGCGTGGCTTCGATGGAGATAGAAAGCGAGTATCAAAGCTATAGATGAGTCTATGACGGCGCCGAGGGAGAGACTTGTATTAACGAGCCTCTACATAAATCAGGGATAGGTCAGACGAATCGGCAACATCAAACCACCACTAGGATGAAAAGAATCTGAATACCTGGAAAGGCACGTTATGAGCCAACGTCTCCCATGTCTGGTGTCCAAACCTGTGCATTTGGAGTAGAGCTCGAGGAGACCCTGGGAACTTGACGCGAGCAGTACTTACGAGAATGCGGTAGCTCCTTGATTTTAAGACACATCAGCACGCTGAAGCATACCACAAGAGTTACGTAGAAGCGAATAAACGCACTGAATCCGATCGCTACATGCAGGTGAGCGTATGCATTATTATAGGAAGTATGTGAGACTAACCTAGGCGAGTACATACTATAACGGCCTGTCGAGTCGATGACATACAGTCAACGTTTGAGCGTGAGTAGCGAACATAACCAGCTTACCACATAGAGTGAGATGGGGATATTCTTGCTGACTAAGCACAACAAGCGTTAGAATGAGGAGGGGAGAGTCGTATTATATCACTCACATCGCCAGATCCTATAGATATAGAATCTATGCAATAGTTATTTTAAACTAGTCAGTACTAGGCAATACTGCGTGCATAAAAAGTATGGGCTTACGATTGCACTACGCCGCTGATAATCATCTGTGATAAATTGGGATCAAAGAACTCTATAACATCTTGCAGTCAAAATCCATACTTCCAAGTACACTGCCACCTACAAAAATGAGAATTAGAATCGAATGGTATCGAGAAAGAAGACGGACTTACTCCTATGCTCCTAGAATATTTATTAAAATCCATGGTGATGTGTCCACACAGTTTAACAGACAATCCCTCACCATACACCATCAGTTAGAACCTTTTCCGGGTTGGCGAAGTCAATCACTAGATATGTGTACATGATATGGACACAAAGAACAAAAAGCGACGTTTCTAGTAGACTGCAGATGGAGAGTGTGGTTGTTACGACATCCTGGTATCGAGAAGGATTGATACTCACCATAGCCCAACTACAAGCGCCTTGATAGCGACATGGTCGCGGTACGTCGTTAAGTAGAAATATACTTGGGCCAAGACAAGTCCATACAAGCTAGTCAGACGCATGGCGATTATTGCTCGGCCACATTGCTAAGAGTGTCAAATGACAGCAATCATGACTTACACGAATGAAAGCCAGATGATGACGACGCAAGGGCCTATGAAGAATTGAAAGCTAGGCGGAGCCATGGTTAAGTCTGTGTCGTGTGGACAAGGATAAGTGCAGGGGGCCATGATACCACAAGAGCAGCTGCTATGTGGAGGGAGGTACTTATTAGTATCTAGTGCCTTCCGTCTATCGAGGGCTCATGATTGCTAGCACCCCAAGAATCACGATCTGATCTTAGAGCTCATGATAAGTGGACACGCGAAAGAGTAGTGTTCAAGCTCACTTGGTAAGTATAGCCACACCGGAGCGTTGATATATTAGGTCAAAACTCTCCTGGTGCTCACAATCCCGTTGTTGCCGCCTCCCAATTCAATAAATAGCCAGCTTATGTATACCACACAACCATAAGAGGAGTGAACCTCCATGAATAGCAATATGAATTCTAGAAAGTGATATCAGCTTTGAAGGGATATGGTATTGATTCGGCTTACTAGATAGTTACTGAAGCTCGATAAAGGAAATAGCAGTGGTGCTTACTGACATGGGCGCGATTCATGTTACTAAGTGTTAATTGAGAGTCTCAGGTTTAGCTGAGGATGTATCGCCTCTTTACACACTACAAGCGAGGGCGTGCGACCGAAGCTGACGATGACGGATGAGATCGCTGAACTTTACAGCTCATAGTCAGACTTGTTGGCTTTGAGCTGGAGGCAAACAAACGACGTCAGTATATTATATGATAAATGTAACAAGCGGGAAAGGGCTTAGCAGAATTCATTGGCGGGCCTTCTACCGCTCTCGAGGACTGAGTAGCATTAGCGCATCATGATCATCTGTCGTCTGTCAGATAGCAAAGAATAGAGTAACTTAATGAGCATGCTTTCGGTACGTACATAACTTCTCTCGAGAGTCAGAGGGCGTTGTGACTGGCAAAACGAGGCTGTCCATTACCCAAACCAACGCTCACACTAGAGTCACTTGACATAATAGACAGCCGAGGCTGCTCATATATATCTTGAATGATATCGCAAACATTGGCTTGAAGCTTGAAGGATCATGGAAAGCTGATGAGATTGGGAAATTATGGCGTAGAAAAGAGCACCCGCTGGATCATGCAGCTTTTGAAGCCGCGATCTGCTGCAAAGTGGTGACAGGTGAGTTTGACAGCCATTTTGAATTCGTAGAAGGTAGGACACGGACCTTGTGTCGTCGTAGTATACGCAAGCCGGTTGGGGTTATCCTATTGTGACAGAAACCAGAAATATGGTCAACTAGTTAGTGCCAGCTCCGGAATTCATGCTTGTTAGCGACGTACGTCTTCCCCTTCTCACGTAGGCTTTGAGGCTGTTACATATCACAGCATGGATGAGATGATCTATCTGGAGCACGTCTGTGCTGCTCATGGGAGGAACATTGCCATAAGTACTGCGAGTCGGAACTTAGGAGTACTGATACTCTCAGAGTCAACGAAGCCGGAGTCGGCGCAGGTTGGACACAAGCAGTTGCCCCATACGGGGATCACATGATTGTTCGGCAACTCGGCCACACGTGCTCAAGATAGCGATCCTACTTGGGTTTAGTCGGCTGGCGCCCTCCCTGCCGATTTCTTGGGTTGTATAGAAATCACAGAATGGTTGGCCCTCGTATACATTCGGTTCACCATGGACACGATATGGCAACAGGTTTGGGTAACCAGAACAATACATTTGTTCATAGCCCAGTGAATAGCAAAAGATGTACCCCGGCGCAGAAGCTACATATATATACTTACCGCTGTCCGAACTTCTCCAAGTGTTTCTAACAATGGATACTTATATGCACGATACTCAGTGGCCAAACTCGCACATCACTGCAAGCATGCGCGCCTTTGGCGCTCCTGCTAGCAGCTTCGTGCGTTTGGTTAGTAAAGCGGACATGCCAGTGCATTGAAAAACAGAGGAGATCTTGAGACCTCCTGCACTCAGTTCGCCATGTTAGTGGATGTGCGAGAAGTGGTAGCAAGTCTACTCGGATTCTTACTCTAGCATACTAGGATTACACAGCCAGGCTCCGCCAAGTTTAACAGTTTAACGGCGAAAGATGTCGATGCAACCCGTCCGGGCATCCACGCTATGGCTATGATCAAAACTGTACATTATTAGTATCAAAAAACGAACACCATACTGACAGACTGCACAAACGTACAGTAAGTACGCATACTAAGACACACTTGAATCACGCACATTGCCGCAGGCCTTCGCGCCTCCGGCGCTCCTGCCAGCAGCTTTGTGCGGCTTGTTTTGCAAAGCACACATGACGGCCAAAAACAAACAAGCCTTTAGATAAATAAAGAACACGACTAGACGAGAAATAGAGTGCGTAGGAGAATAGGAACGTAGGAGAGACAGAGGGGAAAGCAGAGCCTCGGAGTGAGCGGCAATCACTGATCCCATCATTATTCAGATCAAATCACGTGACACCACCGAGCCCTACCCCAGACAAGAGGACCGATTTCAAGAAATCGGAACGGCGACGTACGACGCCAGGCTGTTTTCTCCTTTTGGCGGTTTGACCGCCATAAGTCAAGTTCGAGCTTTCCGTTTGACATACCTCAGAGCCCCGTTAAACACAGGTAATGGACCAGCCCCCAAAGAAGAAGGTGAAGACAACCCCGCAAGGTTTTCGTGGGTTTGTGCCTGTAGCTGGTGAGGTCGCAGGAAAGAAGAAGACTCAGAGCATACCTCGCGAAATCTCAGCAGTGCCCCTCGACCATCTCACTCTCGACCCGATGCAGAGGACTGCTCTCGATGCTATATATAACGCAGGCAAGAACTACCTCGGGGTATTTGATCCCCTTAAAGAAGAAGAACAAGTCTCAGCGGGGTCAATCTTGGCAGCCAAGCGCCTGGATACCGATGCACGGCAGTGTATCGACAATAGATGGAATATTAAATGGTCTGTGAAGAAGGGGAAAGGGAGAAATGAAACTTCCCGAGTGCTTTATCAGTGGTAGGTATTGTTGGGCCGGCATTTGGCGAACAAAACCAATTGACTTTAACTGGTTTGTTGATGTTGTAGCTCCTGTGGTTATGATCATACGGTTGCTGGGTCGAAGAAGCGACTTGCTGCTGTCCCCTTTACTGGCTGCTTAGCTCATGCTGAAGTAGTTTGCGAAGTACAAACGCACCATGTACTTCTTATCCGAGGATACCTCGAGCACAACGAAGGATGCCTGACCGCCGAATACACTCGCGCCCCGACCTTGCCGGTTCATCCCATCGTATATCAACATGCCCTAGAACAGCTGAAGAAAGGCATGACTTGGAAGCAGGTCAAGGACAGCAACCATTCCATGTACACTGCTCGGACGTATCCTGATATGCCTAGAGATCTTGGTTCTTCCCGATACCGATGGATCCTTCATACAACCGACCACCGCTCTCTCTATCGTCAGTTCTCCCGTATGAAGGGTACCGGCGTGACGCAGGACGATCGCATGAACGCCCCTGACTCGGAGTCACTGGACCTCGACGAAGATGACGAAGACGACAAACGTGGTCTCGAGACATTGCAATCTGAACACAGCACTCCCATTGTAACGGAAAACGAATTGGACTCGCCTTCAGTGACCGTAGCCATGTCTGAGACTTCGTCTGACTTCGGCGGCGATCAGAGCGAGCTGGGCCTCCGACTCTCCGAACTCGATGAAATCATGAAGCAGCCTGCCAATGGCCAAACAGTGTCTCGTGCATTGCGTGGATTGGAGAAGATTGCACCTCTGCTGGCGCAATCGGTCGCACAGCTGAAGCATGTAGATTTCGAGCAGTTACCTGATGGTGATGCTGCCAGAGATATCGTTAAGACATTCGGATCTGCTTTACGCGGCGTCACTCTTCAGCTGGATCGCATGCTGGAAGAAGTGGGCAAAAGCGCCTCAAACGTTCCTACCGCTCCACTTCCACCTTCACCGTCAACGTCCATCTCCACCAGGACCTCCACCTAAGGCCGCTCTGATTCCAGTCAAACCGCCGCCGACCAATGGAAGGTAACCTTCCTGCTAAGGCAGCTGCTTGTGTCGGCCCCTTGGGTCAGCGTCCTTTGGTCAACTCGAACGACGGTCTCTGGTAGTACTTGACAAGGCCTCGGTTCGTTCATTCCGCTATGTCGATCTACAATAAATTATGCAATTGTTGTTTATGATGGTATACTACAAACGACCTGAACGGCCGCGGAATGTGTGAGGGATCAGTGAGTGCGCGGTTGCAAGATTACAAAAATACAGCGTAGATGATGCATGGAGTGAGATGAATTGAGATTAGATGAGCACGAGGTGGGTCGTGCATGTAAGCAGACCAAGGACCAGCATGATATGCAAATATGCAAAGAGACGAAGGGAGCGAACACGAGGATAGGATCTCATGAGGAATGAGGGAGAGATCACGCCCTGCCCGGAGAGATAGGCACGTCGCGGATGCTCGAATGAATGAAGAGCGTCGAGAACAGATACTGCGAGAGCTGTGCATCGTGCAACGCGAGGTGTCGATAACCTACAGATGACACTCCATAATCAGCACAAAACTCCCAAGAACGTAAACAGGTAGATAAGACACTCACCGAGATTCAGATTTGCCAGACTAGTACAATACACCGCAAGCGGCTCTTCATCGTCCTTGTCCTCCTGACGCACAGCAAAGCGCACAAACACCAAATCCTTCATCCCTCCCACGCAGTCAAACGGCAAACTCAAACTCTGCTCCCACACAGGATTGAACCCGTTGTTCTTCACGACGAACGTCTTCACCGTGACCGTCCGCGCCGATGTAGCCGAGAGCGACGACTGCGTGGTGTTCGGAGGAGAGTAGGACCGGGAGGGCGAGGAGGTAGGCGGCAGGAAGGGGGAGTGCGTCCAATCTGGGATGTGGAGGGAAATTTCCACGTATGGGTCCAGGATTGACTTGTCTATGATCTCGCGACCGAGCGAGTCTTTGGGACGGGGTAGCTGTTGGGCAGAGATGACAGTGATGTCCAGAAAATGCTGCGTTCGCTGGGCCAACAGCTGCTTGTCCGCGTTGCGGAGTGCAGTCGGCTTCAACACGTATCCAAGCCTATTGTTTCGCTGAAACATCGCGTGGTTGATCATGTACCCCAGATCTGTATTGACGTACGTGCAAGCACAAACATTAGTATGATGACCTTGCTGATGTAAGCAAACTTGAACTGACCAAACGTCTGCCAGTTAATCGCCACCAACTGGCACCCCGCACTCCAATACCGATGCGGCTCATAATTCGTCGACCCAATCCTCGTCCCTTTCGGATACGTCCGCACGAGATGCGTCTTGTTATGCTTGATCAAGTCCATCATTCCCTGCTTCAGAACCTTGTTCGCCGTGCTCTCACTCAGCGAGAACACATGTTCCGGCGCGTAGACTTCTTTCTTGTTGATACCGCGGCATTTGACACCGACCGTATAGACGAGAAGAGCGACCAGCTCGAACGACATGCGCACTTTCGTCTTCCCCTTGTCCGGGTTAAGGTTTGGAGAAGAGAGCGGGCCGGAGCCGGAGCTGGGGTTCGTAGTGGTAAGCGGCGGACGTGAAGACGACGAGTTAGAGTTCGAGGCACGACGGGGATTGACACGACCGAGCACTTTCTTCGCCTTCGACAACTCAGACTTGAAGCCTTTGATCATCTCAGCTTCGTTATCTCGTGCCTTGCGCAGCTCATGCTTGAGCTCCTTCTTCACTTCGTCCTTAAAGTCCGTATCAGACGCAGAGGTCTCCGTCGAAGTGGACGAAGACTCCGTGTCGACGCTGACTTCGGTCTCCTGGATTCCATCCTCGGCGGTGACGTACAGGTTCTTCGCCTTCAGCAGCACCATACCCTTGAGGTCCTCTGGACTGGGCAGCACCTCGATCTTGGGTCTGCCCTCAACAGGTGCCTTCACCAGTGCATCACCAAATACTTCGCTCATTATTGAAGCGATCAGGGCTTGCTGCGCCAACCCACAATGAACTTCTGCGGAGATGATGATGGGGTACGGAGAGGTGATGAAGGCGTAGCGCATGATGGCCTGGCAGATGTCGCGAAGAGCGATACGAGTGGTCAGGGTCTTGCCATGGTAGATGACTGGCTCCGTTTCTCCGTCGTAGATGTCAACTAAGAGTGACAGTGTATTCGTCAGACTACGTGCATGAATACGAGCAGCTTGGACTTACGTTCGACACTACGGCAGCTATGCAGCAGGGCGCGAATGTACCCTTCGATCGTACTTTCGCCCACAAGCTGATGTCCGACCAAATACGTGTTGTGCGAGCTAGAAATATAGTACTCAGGCAACGGTCTCGTCATATCATGGCTATCGTCGTGGAACGCCGAGTTATCCGGAGACAACAAGAACGACGTGAACGCTCTCGAGGTCAAGACACCAGTCTCGTAAGTCAGCGTAGGAGGCGTGGTATCGACGAGCGATGTCGCAGGGGGTGATGTCGAGGTGCTGATGGATAGCTGAGAGGTGGAGGCCGGAGAGGTGCTCACGGATCCTGGAGGGCCGTCGGTGGAATGTGGAGGGTTCATGCCGGCAGTGATGGCGGCAGAGTGGATGGCAAGTTCGAGAGCGTTGCGGGCAGGAGAGGCGGGCGGGTTGGCACAAGAACCAGTACCATCATCTGGGAAGCATGCGTACTTGACGAAGAGCTTCTGCAGGGCAGCCTCATCCAGCGTCGACTACAGGAAAATGTATTCAGTAGGATAACCTCAGGTGGAACAACCGACATACCTTCTGCTCATTACGCATGAACGCTGCGAACATAGGATAACGCATATAGCCGTCATTGCTGTTCGACGATGCCACCAGCTTCTTGAAAAGCCTATCGAGTTCCGGCCGAGCCTTCAACGCCTTCACAAACTTTCGGAAGTCGCTAAAATCCAAATATCCACGACTTTGACTGTCGGCGGCCTGCTCGCAACCGCCATGAGCAATCCGCCCAACACGATCGCCGACGAAACGCTTACCGTAAACCTCCTCATCAAATCATCCCGACTAGGGTTGATATTAAGCCTCCGACACATCCTCTCGACGTCGTCAAAGTCAAGCCTCTGATCCTTCTCCTCGTCCGCGCCCTTCCAAAACTGCTTCTCCCACACCGCCTGCCGCATAGTCCCGTGTCCCAGCCCGCTCATCAGCTGTTTCCTGATGTCGTACAGCCTGCGGATGGTTTGCGCCCACATCTGGAAGACGTCCCGGGTGGCTGCGATGAGATGGAGTGTCTTGTACGAGCCGTCCATGATGTAGATGAGCGTGAGCCACCGATCTTCGTAGTCTGCTGCCAATTGGAATTGCTCGCGGTAGTATCGTGCGTCGGCATTCGTGCGTATCTCCTTGATGGTCTCGATAGGTACTGTTTGCATGGCACACGAGATGAGATAATTGAAGCAGTGGGATGAGTATAAAAAAACTTACTGATACGGAGTTTCTTCGACTGCCATATTATCTGACCTTCGTCTGCGTCGAGCCGGAAAAAGTACCGTTTCTGCTTCTTGGCGGATACTTTGAGCATAGGAACGCCATTGAGAAGAAGTGGAGGGATCGTGAAGTCGTTGGCGGCGGAGGCGCCAGGAGACAAAGGCGACGATGGAGACTGCAAAGTGTCGATCGACGCGCGTCGAGCAGGATCTGCATGCATGGGTTCGACGATGGTAGGAAGAGGTGCTTGCTGTGGGGTATCCAACGAGTGTGGGCTTGCAATTGCTGGCTGCTCTGCTTCGACAGGCTCCGGCGCTGGCGCTGAGGTTGTCGCATCGTTCGTCGGTGAAAGCTCAGACATACTGGCTGCAAAGACAGACTCGGATGCGTACACGTCGACGTTGTAGTCAGAGACACCAGAGACACGAGGTCGGTTCCACAAACCGTCTGAGTACGACCTCCCGTGACGTTTGGTCACTGGCACGCCACCAGCTGGAGACGATGAGCTCTGACCACCACGAGGCGCAGCAAGCCTGGGCGATGCCGGCGGTGAGATCGATCCGACCAGAACAAAATCATCGCTTGTCGGAGTCGTGATTGGCGTTGTTTCATGGTTATTCGTCGGTCGTCCATGCTGTGACCTCGCCGACCGAGACCGCGAAATATACGCACCACCAGCACTCTTCACTTCTTTGAACTTTCTCTTAATGCTCCCACCAAACCCAAGCGATCTGGAGGACCCTCCATCACTTCTTCTTCTCGCCACTCTACTAGAAGATCCCACTGTTGCACCTATGGACGAGGACGCGTAGGACGAGACGGTATTCGCGTGCGGTCGATTCTGCACTTTCTGAGACGGCGGAGAAAGAGGTGGCGACCAGGCGAGCGCCTCTGTCTGGGGGTTGGAAGTGTCTATAATCGCGGGCACAGGCTGGCCGTTCGTCGTCAACAGATTCCCAGCGCGACGCACTAAACGTCTGTCCCGAAAGACTTCAGACTTCTGCGAGTCCGCTGTTTCCGACCGCACAGGTACCTTGCGACGTGACTTGAGGGGAGATCCCACCATGGTGCCGCGGTTGTGGACGATAAGCTCAGGTTGGCGGCAGAGAGGATGCAGAGTGGGCGGACATGGTACGGCTGGTATATATCTATGTCGTGGAGTCTCAGAAACGACCACAAACGTTCACGAAGACGACTCCGACAGTGTTGCACGCACAGTCACTTTCAGGCAATCAATGCCGTGTTCGGGCGCGCTCACCCTCGCGCTAAACCCATTTCAGAGATCAGTACCTCACGAAGGAGCACTTTGTTGCCATGCTTTGTGGTCGTAAACGCGAGGTGAGGCTGTAATCGCACACGCGAAATGCAAGGAACGGAGATGCGAAAGCGATGAAGGAAGTATACATAGGACGGCGATGCAGGTACAAGGACCATTGACATTAGCGCCTACCATAGAAGCTGCACTGGGCGCACCCGAATTGGTGCTGTGTTCCTCCGAGTCAACACATACAATTACAGCCTTGGGAACATGATGCTGCAACGTTCTGGGGCTCTGTCTATGATACCGGAGGTTAGAAATCAAGAAAAGAGGTAAGCATTTGACAGTACTCTGACGGTTTCAATGAGCTCATCATCATACTCACCCTCAGGCCTCGGATCTCAAGCTTCAAGCGCAGTATCACAGACGTCAAGGACCGTAGCCCTGTAGATCCGATTTACGATGCATATGCAATACCCTGCAGACCCTGTACATCCTAACTACCGGTCCTTGGAAGTCCAGGTTCAATCGGCATTTCTCGATGTCAAACAGCAATGCTTCCCCTTGCTGCCCGCGGAGATGAGGCCTCGGAAGCAGAAGATGATGTGGACGCGGCATGCTTCCGTTTCCGACACATCACTCGACTAGAAGCACTCGCTCTCTCGAGTGAACAGGCTCACAGGCTCGGTTCACAACGTCCGTAAAAAGAGATGGCAATCGTCTGAAGTTGTAGATGGAAACAGACACGCCGACGGGCTAGCACTGTCATCATAGGTTGTAGAATGGAAGGTGCGTTGAGATTCTGAACATCCTTTGCTGTCTCTACAAGTATAGTCCGCTGATTCCACCACTATGTAGATACCATTCTTCTGGTCCCCGGTGTTTCGAGAAAACATCTGAAGGGGAGGTACGTCTACTCCCAATAACACATGTAAGAAGTGCTCACCAACATGCTCAGCTTTTGAGTAGCTTAGACTCAGTCTCCAGATAGATCTATATCTATCATCGGAGTCTTGATTGCGGAGTGATCAAGCTATGCTCCAAGTGTGCAAAGTGGCTGAGCGAAGGATCCGCACATTGTTCCCACAGACAATATCGTGGTTAGAGTTGGTGAGTGACGGTTTTATAGCCTCCATGAGTCGCGGCTGACGATAGCTATCAGCGAGTGAAGACAGATCAGACAGGCAATCTTACCTGAGAAGATATAAGAGATTTCCGTGGTTGGTTCCTTAATAATGACATCTCAAGTTGTGTTGTGAACGTTCACAGGGAGCCTGGATTCTATAGCTTCCTGTAGTGGCCGCTCAAAGTCAGCGTTCAAGACGCTTACGCTACAGTCCTCGGCACCCATATTGGCATGCACGCCTTCAAACTCTCATTGACCGTGCATTCCCGTCGTCGTGTCCCGTATAGAAGAGGTACGCCAAAAGTTTACTGCTGTTACATTCAGGCCCGTCTCTTATTATAGACAGAAGCCAATTCTACGCACAGCACAGCATGCTAAAGTCCGATTACAGCCGTGCAATCACCAAAGAATTAGAGTTAAGAGTATCCGCATTCACACCGGGTGCGGTAGATGCAACTGAAACAGAGCTGATCGCCTCTGTTGTATCGGCGTTGTCTTGTGCCTGCTATACATTTCAAACTTCAATGTCGAAATGAAAGCCTGAGTGTTGTGCCGTCATGTTTCGTTGTATCACGGTTGCAAGATGCGGAGCACAGACGAGGTACATAACGAATCGATCCCGCCATCCCATCATCCTGCCATTTCCCTCCTCACTCCTTACCTCAGTCAACTTCTAGGGCATCCCGTTCGCTGACACAAATGTTCTCCACGGAAATAGAGTCATTTGGAGGGCCGTTCTTCGTCATCGTCTGGATTTCTTTCATGTAAGTCTTCAATCCTATATACCGGCCACGCCGGGCACAATTAATAACGCACCACTGTAATTAGCTTGTATGGCCTCGGCTTGGCACAGGTCTACTTCTACCTAACCACTTACCGCGACCACTATGTCATGAGATCGGTGGTTATCCTTCTCTGGTAAGTCATGCACTGCTCCACAGGCCAATCACACGGCTGACAAATCCCATCAGCGTGTTGGAAACTATGCAAGTCGGGACGTGCATTCATTTCCTATACGCGGACCTGGTTGCCGACTTTTCGAATCCTGAAAACCTGCTGACAGTGCTTTGGTGAGACGCTTCGATGTCGAAAGGTTGTTACTGCTGACGACTGGCTGTAATCAGGAGCGAAATAGTAAGTAAAGATCTTAGACCCGCTCATTTCATTCCACATGACTCTCACTACTTTGACGATAGGCAGCGATGAGCTTGGAGGTGAGGTCTATTGTCACGCTTTCAAACATAACACTTACACAACACATGCAAAGCTTATCATCAATGGACTGGTACAATCGTGAGTCTGAATAATCAACCGGATACTCGATCGTTGCTGATATGATTATCGTGCAGGTATTATATTTACCGGATCTGGCGTTGTAAGTTTGTTCTAATCTTGGTCCTGTTGGAGCGTGAATCAAACAATACATAGTGAGCCATAACATTCCTATGGTGGTATATCTGGTACGTATAATTTCCTTTGTGTGAGGACTTATGAATTCTGACTTAAAATATGCAGAGCATTGTACTTGGGTGTCGCACAGGTGAGAAGCGCGTTGTTGCTGTATTAGGTCCAATCCACTGACGGTCAACGTTTCAGCCACGGGGTTTCGTAAGTCTATTTATTCCATCCATGTAAGTAGACTTACAGGTATTTAATCGCCATTAGGTGCATCTTCATTTGCGTGAGTCCGTCAGCAACCTGATTATTCCCTCATGCTCAATATCACCGGAGCAATTAGTTATCCGCACAATGATTGGCTTGTACTCGGAGTTCTCAAGCCTTATAAGGTAGCGTAGGCAGGACGTTCCTTCGAGACGGTTGAACTTATCGGTCTTGTTCCCTTCAGCGGTTTGCGGCGGCGACTTTGTCTCTAAGTGTCCTGTTGGACTCGTCCATCACTTTTATCCTATGGCTGTACCTCCGTCATGCACACTCTTTGGCTTGCAAGCGGTATGTGTCTAATACACTATTAAACAATGACAAAAGTTTAATGAACCGTGCATTATTCAGGAGCACGAGAAACACCGTACATAAGCTCATGTACTATGCATTGAGTGCCGGAGGTTTGACCACGTGAGTTCTTTCCGTCCTAATGATGCAGTCTACTGAAGCCCCTTGGCCTCACTAGGATGGCATCGGTTGTCACGCTATGCGTGGTACGTCTCACATTGGCTTCAAGTGGGGACCAAATACTAAGTAGGACATCTTGAAGTTCACAATGGCGGCATCTCCGGTGCTCTTTGGAGGCTTGGCAATGATCATGGCCAAGTGTGAGTGCGACCTGCTTATTTTTTCCTGCAAATTAGCTGACATATATCGGTATGAACAGTATACGCAAACTCGATGCTTGCGATGTAAGACGCATAGCAGACTGCTTCTTTGCTAGCTTGGGCTGAAACATAGAAACTACAGGCTGAACATTCGGCAAGGTCTCAGAGACACTGCGGTCGTCGAGGACGAATACTCAATACGTCTATCGGCTCTCCAGACCCATCCCTCACCCATACCTTCTGCACGTATTCAACCAATTTTGACCGATTTTGCAACACCTACTGAACTTGTTTCCAGGCAGCTAGAGTTCATATTACACGTGAGACCATCTCGACAGAGGACACTGACATGGTGAGTACACTCAGACTCGATTCTCATCTATAATGATGAAAGCTGATCGTCCAATGCACATATAACAGAAAGCAGCTCTGAGCAAGGAGAAGGCTGGGGAACCGTATCCGATTACTCTTTCAACCTGAATATATTGTGCGAGAACGATCAGGATTCTCGACTCATAGTGCATACACATGATGTACGACTCTTTAACGCGCATCTAATACGTTGAGGTAACAGCCGCAATTTAACCGTATTTGGTCCCTGTATCTCAGTGCCAAAATCCAGAGTCACCGGTTGTCCATTGGGTTCACATGTGAGTCGAAGAACGGCTTCGTCTGTTTGTAATTGCCAGATGTATGCTTTGGCAACAGTTTGGAGTGCTTCGGTTCGCAGAAGGAATCGTGCTACGATGATCATCACTGCGTGCGCATGGAGCGAATCGTGCAGAACAACGGATAAAGGGAGCCTCCGTCGTGATCTGCTTGTCTTCTCGCAAGGTTACAGTTCATACCGCAGTTGACAAGGATCAGGAAAAATGAAGGTGATATAAATGAATCAACTGTCTACTCGGAACCAAATTTACGCCAAGTTACTTCTATTTAGCTGGACGTGGACTGTTTAGTGCTCGTAAGTGTATCAACCGTGACGTCCAATTGAGCACACGATTTAATCTCAACAGGTCATCAGCTTTGAACATCTATCGGCCACGACGAGCACAAGTCCTCAGTTGCTTTCTCATTTGAAACTTGAGGTACTAGGTTCTAGTCTCTCATCCCCATCTGTTGATAGCGATGTATCTCTATTAGGAACACCGGAATTTAGGAAAAGCAGGAAACATATCTCTCCATCGATATCCCTCTGTTTGAGGTTCGCCAGTTCCCAATTACCACGAAATGATGATTCGCACATGGTCGACTAAGTGCGTATATATGGACGCCCTCTGTATTGGTACCACCCACATTCACTCAACGTTTCTCTTCAGATCGTGCTAGCAAATACTGAACATGGTGCTCTCGCTCGATTTCGAGATAATGATGGGCCCTTTCTCCCTCCTTGTCTGGATTTCTTTCATGTAAGCGTCAGGGTTCCTCAAGCTGTCTGAAATATTGTCCTCACTACCCACCAGCCTTTACGGACTTAGTTTGGCGCAAGCATACATCTATTTCAGGACATACAGCGATCATCTCTTCCTCAAGCTTACAGTTGCTCTATTATGGTCAGTGCTCGCCTTGCACGTCGCTCGCCATGAGCCTCACTTAGATCACTATTGCTTCCGAGTCAGTTTGCTACAAACCGCTCAAGTCTCAGCGAATTTTTATTTCCAATATGAAAAACTCATATTGGGCTTCAGCCAACCTATAAGATTGTTGACAATTTCATGGTGAGGACTTGAAAGCGTCATTGGCACTTTAATTCGCTTACAGCGGAGTTAGGAGCGAAATAGTGGGTGTTCTATTCATATGCTCGTATAATCTCTTACCTGTATTGTCTCTTGTCGCATCCGAGTCTAGGCAGCGCCGACTTTGGAGGTGAGATTTCAGTCTTCATTATGCGCATCTATTATCGGTCGAGAGACTTATGACATTTATGATAGCTTGTTATCAACGACCTCGTTCAATCGTGCGTTTTACAGTCAAGGCATGACGAGCTACAGCTGATCTTGCATGAGCATAGGTTCTATATTTACAGGATATGGCAGCGTAAGCGATGATTCAATCCCGCCACTCAAAACTCTCGAGTCGCTGATTGTGTGCAATGAGTGAGCAAAAATGTGCATATAACGGTGTATCTAGTACGTCGTCTCTCTTGCTCCTATTATTTACAATGGCTCTGATATCGGTTATTCAAAGCTGGCGGTTTTGTGGGCTCGTACCGGTGAGTTCTGTTTCAAATCACACGCGATAAATGATACTAATAACTGCTCCTTCTAGCTGTAGGATTTCGTGAGTTTACCTTAATTTTTTCTCGAACGTCGGTTGACATCCAGAATGCTACGCCAGGCGTTTTTGCATACGCGTGAGTTGTATTATTCACTAAGTCTGCCATCACTCTGACGACGTTTAACTCTGCTTAGATATACCTGCGATAATTTTCTGGAATTGCTTGCGTTGAAGCCATTCTCAGTAAGCACATGATGACGTCTTCAATGTCGATTCTGCCCCTGATATACTAACTGGTCGCTACTGTGACTCGGAAGGTATTGATGGTAGTTGTGCTATCGCTCAGTGTAGCCTTGGACCTATCTATCACCATTCTGCTCCAAATATATCTCCGCCAAATCTACTCTAGTGCCGAGATACGGTACGGGAATAAATGGAACAATCGTATTCTTCACCTGACACAGGTTCTTGATGTCTAGAAATACGCAAGATATTGTATACTGGCTCATGTATTATGCTCTAAGCACCGGCGTTTTGACTGCGTGCGTCGTTCACTTTTTTCTGGAACGGGGATTTCATTGAATTATTTGACAGAATTATAGCTACTATGGACCTCGTTCTCGTACGCTTATCTTTTCTCGAAAAACATTGCATTACTTATCGACCTATATCACCCAGTTCGAGATTTCAGACTCTCCAGTGCTTTGGGGAGGCTTACTAATGGTACTCTCGAAAGGTATGTATTCTGAATATATTTCGTAGGTGTTTGTAACCAGACCCATACACAGTGTATGCAAACTCAATGCTAGCTATGTACGTCCCATGGTTGCCGCCTGTCATGACAATCTGAACAGAGCCTGGGTTCTTATAGGTTGAATGAACGACGCTATCTCAGATCCGGTGTGGTCTCAAGTGCTCAAGATTTGGTAGAACTGTCTCGCTTTGCAGCTCGGACAGTTGTGTCGCCTACAGTGCGTCCAAGCAATCATATGTCACAGGTGCTTTTGTTGATCTTATCCCGTCACGCGAAGAACACTGCGGATGACGCTACACAAGGGATGACGTTTGCAGACGCAGAGGATGATGTTTGGGTAGGTTGGATAATCAGATCGTGAAGCTTCTGCTGACTGTGAACTACCACATTACGCACGTAGGCCTCCAGAAACCAACATAGCCGTACAAGATCCAAATCTATATCGGACTTGTCCCTGCAAGTGGCAAAGTGAAACAGCATTCGCAAAGCAAAGCTCAGGTCATTCAGAGAGCAGCCATGAAAGCACCGGGAGGCTTCAGCTAAAGCCTGCTGTTTTTTGCATAGTGGACTCTGTGTGCCAAGATTGAGAGCGGGGGAAGGCCATCTTCCCTCATCTTAAGCCGTGTACACTGCTAGTTCGAATATTATGGCCTTTCGCTCGATTCTTTAACCAAAAGACAAGCAACGATCAAGTCGAAAAATATTCGGGAGACAGTTTGATCTTCTTTATTCGTGTTCGTTCGCCGCGGCATAGTCTTCTGGATGGTTGTCCAGGGTGCAAGCACTTCCATGCCCGCTATAGCTTCTTCAGGACGAATTCTCATCGCAACGTGGCTTATGGTTGTAAACGCCGTGAACGCAATGGCAGCTAAATTTCCAGATAGATATACTTCATTGATGGTCGTGTATCGAAAAGATGTCGTCTCGTGCGTCACGGAGTTCGTGAGGCAGTGATTGTAGGATGCGTTGAACAGAGACGAAGTACCGCCTCGGAGTTAGGTTAGCGTGAACATACTTACTTTAATTCATGTAAATGTACTGTCATACTGCAGAGCATACTGTATGAGTATATACGCCCGGGCCCGTTGACGTTGAATGATGGATCTATTTGAGAGGAGAACTTGAGGGGTACACAAGACATACGTGCGCAGGATATTTTGATCTATTTGCTCCTAGTCATAAGACGCTTTGCTGACTCAGCATCAGCACCAACCGCCGTGGCCACCGGCCATTGCGCTGTCACTCAAACCGTGTCTGACGTCCGTATCAGTTGGTGAATCGATATTCTTCGTCGGACCACTCAACCGGAAGTGGGAACCTCGGCGTATGTTGTCTCGCAGAAATAGGAAGAGTTCCTAGCCTTCAGTAGGCTTTTGGATCCATGGAAGTGCGTGAGTCGTATGTATTTTTCGCCGACATTGTCAGTATTACACAAATTTAAAACGATTTCAGTATTTCAAGGTTTGATGCGGATGAGGCATCGATCACTTGCTTGCGACCTGAATATACGCAAGGCTCGCTGTGACCTGCCAGCCGTATTCGCACTGGATCACAGTTGCTCTCAAGCTGTTTTCATTTGCAACTTGAAGCGGGTTTCATCAGGCCTCTGGCTCTTCCATTGTGACGTGTCTCCGTTGGGAAAAGCAGAAGACTCACCTTCTCGTCCCGCTGTCTAATAAGCTCTATCACTACTACTAATAATTTTCAGACGCCATATGTACACAGCCAATTAGGTGAGTATATATAGACTATTTCTTTCACATTACCGACCGCCATCTCTTAACTTTCCACTTCAGATCGTGCTGGCACGTACCGACTAGTATGTTTTCGCTCAATTTCGAGGCATTGATGGGCCCGTTCGCCCTTGTCGTATGGATATCTTTTATGTGAGTCTCGGGGATCCTCAAGTTTTCCAGAATGTGATACCCAATGCCCACCAGTTTCTACGGACTTGTCTTGGCGCAGGCTTACGTCTATTACAAAACATATGACGATCATATCGTCCTCAAGCTTACAGTCACTATGATCTGGTAAGTTGTTCGAACTTGACGCCACCTATGAGCTTTGCTTACATTCTAATCAATTTAGCGTGCTGCAAACTGCCCAGGTGGCCATGAGTTTTCATTTCATATATACACAGCTCATACTGGGCTTTGTGCGACCGGCAATACTACTGGGCATCGTGTGGTAGGTTTAGAGACGGTTGCTTGGCTCCAGTTCGTTCGCTGATATGAAAAATAGGAGTGAAATTGTGAGAGTTCTCTTCGCATACTTGTGTATGCTCACTCAACTTTCTTCTCACTGTGTCCAGGCAGCGTTGACGTTAGAGGTGGGGCTTCTGTTGCAATGTTCATCTATCGTCGACTGATTCTATGAACGATAGCTTGTCATAAACGCCCTCGTCCAATCGTACGTTAACTGGTGGGTCAAAGTACGGTGCTTCCATTGACGTTACATGGGGACAGATACTATATCTTCAGAGTATGGCGACGTAGGTGACACTTTTTGCGTACCAATCTAGGGTGCTTATTGCAAGTCATGATCAGTCAGCAAGAACACACTGGTAACGGTTTTCCTGGTTTGTTTCTATCAATACTTCGCTCGCCTGCCTCTGCGCTGATGTAGTCCACCGAAAGATTGCGATCTTGTGTGCTCGTACTGGTAAATACCGTATTTTAATGGCAGACGATACACGATACTAACAGTTCCTCTCTCCTAGCCGTTGGATTTCGTGAGTTTACCTCATTCAAGTTCCTCACATCGGTTTCGATGACATTTTCGACACTATACCAGGCGGATCAGCATATGGGTCATTCTATGCACCTAGTTTCACGCTCCCTTATAACTGCTGACCCGCGAACGTACCTAGATATGCCTATGATGACTGGGTTGCATTGAATGCGTTACCATCATTCACGGTATGGACAAGATTTCAAATCTCAATCCCTATTCTACTTCTGATGTGCTCCTGGTTATGTACTTTACAGGTATTGACTGCGATTGTGCTGTCGCTCAGTGTGGCATTGGATATATTCATTACCACCCTGCTAATGATATATCTTGGACGACTCCATTCTAGGGCTGAGAAGCGGTACGTGGGTCACTATTACTCTTCTTACTGCTCAGCTAACGTAAACCCCTTGTGCTTAGACGCACCAGAAATGTCGTGTATAGGCTCATGTATTATGCTCTAAGTACGGGTGGTTTAACTACGTTAGTGTTTTGCCTCGTGGACAGGTATCTTCACTGAACTCTCTAGCAGAATTTTAGCTTCTGTAACTCTGGTCCTTGTATGTCCATCCCTTTGTCCAAACGTTTCACATATTGACCAGTATCAACCAAGTTTCAGACCGGAAACTATCCTGTGCTTTGGGGAGGCTTAGAAATGGTACTGTCGAAGGGTATGTACTCTGAGTATTTTCCGTTGAAGCTGATGATCAAACACCAACACATAGTATATGCGAACTCGATGCTTGCTATGTACGACTTCCCAATACTCCCATCTTTTTAAGCACGCCGATAATGTATGTATTTCTTTAGGTTGAATGCACGGCAAGGTCTCCGGCAAGATGTAGTTTCGAACGGTCAAGATTCAATACAACCACTCCGCGTTCAAGTTGCGACCGAGGCGCCAGTTTTACCTGTGGTGCATATACATAATCCAGTCACACACTTCCCTTACTGATCGTAACCCAGTATACGAAGCACACGGCAAATCGTGCTATTCTAGGGACAACGTTCACGGAGCATCGCGCTTGGGTAAGTTCAGTGAGGTCTATTGTGAAATGCTGCTGATGCCATAAACACAACTACAGACCCCTACAGACCAGGCTGACCACAGGAGTGAAAGGTTTGGTTCTACCTCGGAATTGTTACTGCAAGATGAGAAGTGAGAGAGCTCGTGGTATGCGGTCAAATCGATCGAAGATGATGCCTGTATATTGACACTTCGTATTTCGCAGGTTTCGTTCTCGAGTTGGCTCTATTATATGACGCCTGTGGTGTCCCACACCGATCATGTAGACTGGAACGCTGGCATTGCCACTAGAATGGGATTCTAAGTGAACCACGATCGTGATGCAAACTCAGGTTGAGTGGACTGAGGTTGCGCTCTCATGGTCGTATATGCGATTACAATCACCTGCGCGGGATGAATGATGCTACCACGTTAAGTCAGAGTATGTAACGCCTCTGAAAGTTCCGCTGCGCACAAGTTACATTGTTCCAGTTAATGCGATTTTTCAACCTGGTGAGCACATTGATATCAATGTTCGGCTGTGAAGCGTACCCACACTTCGGTCACCTTCCCTAATCATAGCCTCATGTTCACAGAGTTTACGTCTTCGGCGCCGTGTGGGAGACATCAGAAAACAGCGTCAACGATCTGTGCGCAGCTCTCTCAACAGAAAGCACAACCGCTAAGTCATCGCGCATTATAACTTCGCCGTTAAGTATCCAAGAGCAAGCTTACCTAGGCCTGAAAGCAGCCCGTAGATGTCCTTTGAAGCCGTGATATCCGCTTTAAGTAGACATTCAAAAGGGCTCATCGCAGCTCACACTCCCTCAAGCCATCGCGACTCTACTGACTCACTCTATCACTATCAGCATGACCCTCTTGACAACACTGCCTGTCTTCGTCTTAGCGACTATCGTTTGCGCCATACTCTATTGCCGACGTGTTCGCTATGTAAAACGTATCCGAGGTCCTCCCAGTTCATTCTGGCGCGGTAAGTATCTGCGACTTCGTACTGGTATCCGATTCTATTCATACCTCTCCGTCATATTGTCAGGCAACGTCAAGAACTTCTCTTATCAGGAGAATGTTGGCGATGTAGACTTCAAATATGTCAAGGAGTATGGTCTAGTATATCGTATGGGTGCACCGCTCGGTGTAGGTCATCACTCAGTACTCTCGTCCAATGACCGACTGAATATACTTTATCAGCAAGACGTCTTGATGATTGCGGATCCAAAAGTGAGTGATACACTCTACCAGGTCACCGGATCCCATGCTTATGCTACATCGCAGGCCATACAACACATCTTCCATAAATCTGGATACAATTACTTGAAGACTACTGAATCATTGATCAAAACGCACATGCTTTTTGGCTCGTCTATACTTTACACGCCTAGTATGTAAATGTTTACGTTTACTTCACGATTATAGGTACTCATGGCTATCAAAATACGCGCTACGTGTTACAGCCGGTGCCGCTCATGCTCGCCATCGCAAAGTCATGAACCCGGCCTTCTCAGCCTCTCAACTCCACTCGTTCTTGCCTCTGTTCCAGAAGAGTGCCAGACTTGCAAGTCTGCCTGCCAACTCTCTATCCCAGAAGTCGGACTAATATTCATTTTGCAGCTATGCCAACTCCTTGAGGAAGAAGTACTCCAAGATTCTCGAGCACCAGCAATGGGCCAGACGGTTGCGATCAACAAGTGGCTGTCACGCGCCACACTAGATATCATCGGTGAGAGTGAGTAATCTGTGCCCTTTCTAATGAGATATCATCTGAAGTACCACAGCCGCCTTCCACTACAATTTTGGCGCCCTTGAGAACTCGAAGAGCGAAGTCTCCGAAGCGTATGACAACCTGTTTGTGGAATCTCGCCCGAGCCAAACCCTCCTTAATGCACTATTCCGAACAACCTGGAAGTACATGCCACTAACGCTCGTCGAGCTTGTCGAGTACCTGCCGAGCAAGGTCTACAGTCGCATTCGAAAGACACGGAAGATCATTGACAGAGTCTCAGGAGGGTTGGTGGACCGAGCTATAGAAGAAGCTAGGACTGTCGAGCTCGAGAAGGGGAAGAAAGACGTCATGAGCGTACTTGGTTTGTTCTTACTTTTTGTGCATCGTCTGTTTACTTACTCGGTATCTCTAGTACGTGCCAATATGTCAGAAAACCCATCTCTACAGCTTTCTAAGAAAGAAATGGTTGCGCAAATGGGCGCGCTCACCTTTGCTGGCCATGAAACGACAGCTAGCACTCTTACATGGCTACTTTGGGAACTTGCCAAGCACCCTGAATTTCAAGATAAACTACGAACAGAAATTCAGGAGAAGAGAGAAGAGATCAGCTTGCTTGCCGACCAGGCTGAGTTCTCCGGCGACGACTTGGAAGATATGCCTTTCCTGCAAGCTCTCTTGAAGGTCGGTCGTCATATTCGTAGTCAATGACGTTGACCTTTCATATTCTATTGTAGGAGGTTATGCGCTTCCATCCTATTGTCTATCACCTCACACGTGTGGCCGGGAAAGACGACATTTTGCCTCTTTCCGAACCTCTGACTACAAGATTCGGAGACGTGGTAGACGAAATTCCAATAACAAAGGGACAGACCGTCATGATCTCTATCTGTGCATATAATCGGTGAGTTACAGCGTTAAACGTTGCCACTTGAATCCACCGCTGACTACGCTGAGTGCTGACGCTTTGATTTCGTAGTATAAAGAAGATCTGGGGAGAAGACGCTGACGAATTTAATCCTATGAGGTTCATCGAAAACAGAGTCGAGCAAGAGTTCAAAGTTGGCGTGTACGGAAATCTGTGCGTGACACTTTCACGACGGATCCAGTATGGTCTTTACTGACGCGATATCCATCTCTTATACTTAGCATGACGTTTTGTAAGTATATTACCTGACTGTTCTTATCTTTTGCATTGCTCACTTGCGCAGCTGCAGGACAACGTAGCTGTATTGGGTATGTAATCAGTTGCCGAATTCATCTTAATATGTTCATTAACTTCGACCTCGTTCAGATGGCGATTCTCCATACTCGAGCTTCAGACAATAGTGGTCTCTCTGATCGAGACGTTCGAGTTCACCCTTCCACTCCTGGAAGAAGGAGTGGAGATTATTCGCAAGCCACTCGGAATTATGGCACCAATGATGAAAGGCCACCTCGAGATGGGGTCCCTTATGCCTTTGGTTCTCAAGCCTTTAGAAAGGATAAAATTCTGTATGTAAAGCCTGAACATCTGGAGAGCACTCACTGGTCAGTACCCGTCAGTTGCCGATCTCTCAGCCTCTACTCGTACGCATATGTTGAGAGCATAGAAAATAGTTTGCTGTTGATTTTTCGATGCACTAGCAGAGTTTGGACGTGACATAATCATTGATGACTGTACGTACGGTAGCCCAGAAAGGAAAACGCCGCAATGGTCTCCAGGGCCATCATGCGCCATTGCGTATGTTCGCTGCGACAGACTCCGACGCACCTTCAGTGCTGTCTTCTATCATGCTTCTGTATCACACACATAACGATTGCAACGCATATTGCGGTCGTGCCTCCGAACTCGGCGCAAACATGAACTTATAATGTGTTTTCATGTTACGCAGCTTACTGAAGTGTACCAAGTTGAATTTCAGCTTTGGTAAAGGACGGGCCGCGGACTGATCCCACGCTGGTGAGTGTTCTCCGCCTGTAATAAAAGCCAGGTCTCCCATGCAACAACAGTCGTCTTGTACTCCCCACACTTGCAGGAGCCATGGCAATTGCAACGGTATCGACCGCATCATCCATTCTCCTGCTCTTCTTTGTCGTGTACTTGCTGTTTCGCAAGTTAACGCGCTACTCGATTAAGCACATCAAGGGACCCAGAGCATCCTCCTGGCTTGGTGAGGTTGTCTAGTTTTGGGTCAGATAAGGTCTTTTACGCAATATCTCAGGCAATGATCGGGACTATGGTCACCAAACGAATGTCGGAGAGATGGACTTCCGGTTCGCTGAAGACTTCGGGCTCGTGTGGCGTATGAAGAGCGTTTTTGGTGTACGGCCTACTTTGAATTGTACTCACGATGAGCGACTCACGATATTCTCTTCACAAATTATCAGGTAGATTTCCTGACTGTGGCTGATCCGAAGGTGAGAATGAACTCGTTTGAGGTCGTGCTGATGCTCTCAGGCTGAACTAATATCGTACCACAACAGGCCCTTCAACATATATTCCAAAAGTCAGGTTACAACTATCCGAAGGATGTTGTGTCAAACGTCTTCGTAAGACTCTTTGCAGGCGACTCTATCCTCTATGCTCCAAGTAAGTTGTAGGTTCCGTTCTGCGCTACACTTCTCACGTTCTCTGCCTCTATGCTAGCCGGCGAGGAACACGCTCGACATCGCAAGGTTATGAGTCCAGCGTTTTCAGCCCCTCAGTTACGCTCATTCCTGCCCCAGTTCCGGGACACAGCGTCAAAGGTTTGTGAACCTCGTACTTCACTCACTCAATCACTCAGTCTGCTCATTGTACGGTCAGCTTTGCCGTATCTGGAAGGACCAGCTCTTGGAAGAGAAACCGCAAGGCGGTATCATACCAGTCAACAAATGGTTAGCGCGAACGACGTTGGATATCATCGGAGAGAGTACGTTACCACGTATCATTGAGTATTCGCGTCTTATATAGATCTGGGTACAGCTGCATTCCACTTTGATTTTGGATCGCTAGACAATTCGCATAACGAAGTTTCTGAGGCCTACGTTAGGCTATTTGCGGAGGCTCCGGAGGAGCCGGAAGCTTGGGTTGACGTTTTTGCTGCGACATGGAGATGGATGCCTCGACGGCTGTTGGAGCTTCTCGAATACCTGCCGGCGGATGCTTTACAGCGAGTGAGGGATTCCAGACTTGTCATGAACAAGGTATCTACCGCACTAGTCAACACTGCTACAGAGGAGGCCAGCACGATGGAGATTGAGAAGGGCAAGAAGGACGTGATGAGCGTTCTCGGTGAGCCAATTGGGGTCCATACATCCTTCATCTTCTCCTGACTTATGCACGTAGTACGCGCAAATATGTCGGAGAACCCATCTCTCCAGTTATCAAAGAACGAGATAGTGTCACAGATGGCCGCCCTTACTATTGCAGGACACGAAACTACGGCAAATACTCTCACATGGCTCCTTTGGGAGCTGGCCAAGAACCCACACTACCAGGAACGGCTCCGAGAGGAGATAAAGGAGAAGCGAAAGGAAGTTTATGATAGAGGTGGAGAGGGTGTCGACTTCACCCTAGAAGATCTTGAGAGTATGCCGTTTTTACAGGCCGTATTAAAGGTAAGCTCTCTCAGCCGCATCTATTCACCACTGATAATTGACGTATATGCCAACGATAGGAAGTTCTCAGGCTCCATCCTATCGTTTATCAGGTTACTCGTATGGCTGGGAAGGATGACGTTATTCCTCTCTCCCAACCTATCACAACGGCGACCGGGGAAGTTATCAGTGAGATTCCTGTAGGAAAGGGCCAGGTGATACGGATCTCAATTTGCACGTATAATCGGTGAGTATAGCTATCGGGACCTTGCGCAGCCTTCACACTTACCTGTACGGCGATTGTAGCATCAAAAGCATTTGGGGCGAAGATGCAGACGTCTTCAACCCGATGCGTTTCCTGAATGGCACTATCAACAACGAAGTCAAAGTTGGCATGTACAGTAACCTGTAAGGTTCATCCCCTCTTCGTCATCTGATAGCTCTGCTTACGATTTATTTTTATAGGATGACATTTGGTGAGTTACAGTAGCCGTAATACACTCGTTCAGCTGTTGAATTGCATTACTTGTAATAGCCGCGGGAATGCGTGGGTGCATTGGGTGCGTCTCTGATCAACCTCTTTAGTGCCTATCGACTAAGCTACGGTTGTACTCATGCATCTTCGGTCGACAGGTGGAAGTTCTCGCTGATCGAGATGCAAGCTATCCTCGTCGCGCTCATGGAGAACTTCGAGTTTTCCCCAACGGATGATGACATCCTGCGCAGGCCAATTGGAGCAATAATGTCGCCTATGGTAAAGGGGAAACGTGATGAGGGCATTTTGTTACCGCTTGTCGTGCGTGCACTGAATGCGTCTGCTTAAGCCTATATGTACACCTATTATGATGGATAAGTCGACTCGGAGATGAATGCTGTATTGTTCACTCTTTCTCTTAAATAGTACAAGGTGTTGTTTTTGCTGCTAAACATCAAGTCTCACTGCGTTTTACAGAGGTGCGTGACCGCATGCCAAACGTGACTTATAGAAGGAAGGATGGGATGTGCCAGGGGCAGTTTTCCTGATCTGCTCAACGCAACCCATTGGATAGTTCTCACACATGTTCACGCATGTTGCTACAGGTACGTAATATGCACTAAATAAATGAACATATCTGATTCTCCCTCTTATTTCAACGCAGTAAGAGCTGGATACTACGCGAAATCAACCTTATCACCACTCTACAGCGCGTCAATCCAGCCTCGCCACGTCCAATAACGCCTTGCACCTGAAGAGATCTACGTCGGCATGTTTTCCTTTTGCAATCTCCAAGGCCGCTCTCGCCATCTGTTCAACTGTTATCATACGAGTAGGAGCGAGGAGACTGAGCGCAGGAGACAGTATGCGGTCCGCTCCGCTTTCAAATCTTGAGCGCTGGTTAGGAAGGTCTTGAGGAAACTTCCTCGAGGGTACAATGTATCCAGGTCGCAGGATATGAGCACGTAGTCCTGGGGTTGACTTGCTGATATCCATGATCTCTGCTTCGGTACGTCCCTGCCCATGGTACAAGACTGTCAGTTTGAGATGAGCGATAACTGTTACGTTTTGCATACCTTGACTCTAGCCCACATCATGCTACTATTACCGGACGGATCAGCTCTCTCCCCACTCCAATATAAAAACCTGAACGGTTGGTCTGTCGCTCTTCCCTCGCCTACCCCTGCACTTCTCAAAGCGTTGAGCATGGCTATGGGGTAGTCGTGCGTCACAACCGTGTATTCATCCTCAGCCATTCCTCTAGCAGATTTTCCAAGTGCCCACAGACAGGCGTCATGCTGGATTAGTTGAGCAGCAAGGTCGGGCTCATACTCGGTGAAATTCCCATGGACGATTGTCGTTGTCTTCGCGCTAGCGTTATCAGGCAGGACTGCCCACGATGGCATGTCTCTTCTCATGAGTAAAGTAACTGAAGACACTGCAGGGTCCTCAAGAGCAGCTCTATAAACGTTGAGGCCAGCTGAACAAAACGAACTTGGTCAGTATCACTCCGTCAATTGAATCACCATCTTAAAGCCCTCACCAAGTCCGGTAGCCCCCGTAATAAGGAGTCGCATTATTGCTCAAGAGGCGGGGAGAGCGAGAACTTGTGGGTCATCTCTCGACACGTTGGCAAACATTGTATAAATACTGACCTGGCTCTTTATCTCTCGGGCCTCTGCTTAGATGGTAGAAGTACTGTCATGAGTATCGGGCATGTAACCTGTCGGCATAGTGGGAAGAATATGCTCTACTGTAGGCCGTACGTGTACAGGCGGCACAGACTGCGGAACACCCCTAGAACTTTACGCCTATGATGTCTGCTATTCAACACTGTCGTGTTGGGAATGGCAAACGGCGTCAAGCATTGCCCGATACTCACACGACAACGTACTCGGTTGCCTTTTTGGTAACGTCGTGGCACCTCAGACGACGGATTATCAAATTCTCGCCGGGTCTATTTGGTCAATGACGATGACACACCGCTTTCCTTTCTGCCTTTCAGTCGTATCGTGCGCTATCATATCATCCACATTGCCATAACCAACAAGTGCATGGGCTACGCTGCTGGGAGTACTGTGCAGCGCCACGGTGGCAGCCAATGACCTCCTCGCCGCGCCAAGAATTGGCGTTCCACAGCACCCAGGCTCTCGGAGCGCAGAGGCATCCATGGCTGCTCCGGCCTGCCCATCGAGATTACTTGACTCCAGAATATGTCACGCCTGCCACGCGACGCACCAGCATCATTACATTCCGACCGGCACTGACCTCACCAAACTGTTGCAGAACCTTCGACCGAGACAGCTCGAGTGACACAGCCTGTCATAAGCCTAATCCTATCTTTGATGCGTCCTAGCTATGAAAATGGCCATAAGTAGCAGTGAGTGTCCGTGGCAACCCAGACTCCATTACACATTGTCCGAGTCGGCAGGCTGTTGTCGTGGTACTGATCACGTATGATACACGTATAAGGAATTCATAGATGTACGCGTCATTGCATTTTTGTTGGTTTGCTAAGAAATCGCACAAAATGTTAGGTGGTCAGAGCATAAAAACGGATGATTGCGCAAGCCTACAATTACATGTAAATATACAGCACCGTTGAAGAATATAAAAGTATAGGATTAAGAAAGAATAGTTAAAAGACCCGAACCCAGCATGGCCCGGGGATGATAAATAAAATATGCAAGTCGGTCAGAGATAGATGTCATAAAAGAACTTATAGCAGGGGATAAATCTATTCAGTTCTCGGGGATGGGTGCATTTACGTTGGCACACATCATCTTGTAGCTGTCTTCAGTGTAAGGGGGGTACCTGTGGCCGATGAAGGGCTCGAGCCTGAAAGGAAGTCATGGTTGAGTTTACTTCTAAAGGCATGATGGTGAAACAACGTACTCAGCCGGCATGTTGCAGTAGCTCCTGCGGTGGGTGAAAACGTCGAAGGTGTTCTTGCTGAAGTAGCTGCCGTCTATGTCCAAATGTTGTCAGAGTGATTGCTGTGTCAAGTGTAGAGTACTACTTACAGCCAGACTCGCCAATTCCACCGAAAGGCATCTCGTGGACTGAGAATGCAACTTGAGTTACTGTCTTTAGCGATGAAATATGACATGTACTTACCGACGATCTGCCAGACAGTGTCATTGAAGATCAAGCTGCCACTGCTGGTCCTCTCCAGACCTGTAATGTCGTCAGATTACGTACAGAATACTAACATGTCGAAACTTACATCTTTGCTTCACTGTCTCGTCATTTGAGAAGACGTAGAGTGCCAAAGGCGAGGGCCTGTCACCTACAATAGAGATAGCCTCGTCGACATCCTCAACCTCGACAATAGGAAGAATAGGACCAAACAGTTCCCTGATTGACGAACACGATGGTTAGTGTGTTTCGAGAAGTTAAGATGAAGCATACATACTCTTCCATAAGGGGGTCGTCAAGCTTGACATCTCCGACGATGGTAGTTGCGATTCTGCGCCTGAAGTCACCAACACCGCCAGCGAGAACCGTGCCCTTGGTAGAGAGGATCAAGTTCATGAGACGCTTATATTGTACATCGTTGACAATCTTAGACCAGGGTGAGTCGGGGCCGAGGGGGTCGGTGGGGAAGAATGAAGCATAAGCCTTCTGCATTGCAGACTTGAAGTCACTTGCGATTGCGGTGGGAACGAGAACATAGTCGGGCGTCACGCAAAGCTATGGCCAGGATCAGATTTAGGTGCTGTGATCATGCACAGAAATACATACCTGACCGGAGTTCTGCACCTTGCCAAAGAGGACGCGTCTAGCGGCGAGGTCAAGGTCGGCGTCGGGGCAAATGATAACCGGGCTCTTGCCGCCTAGTTCGAGAGTGACTGGAGTAACGTGCTTTGCGGCCGCAGCAGCGACCAAGCGACCGACACGTCCGCTTCCGGTGTATAGGATGTGGGCCCAGCGGAGTTCGAGGAGCTTAGTCGTCTCCGGGATCGCACCTTGAACAACGACGTATGCATTAGGGTCGAGATACTTCTCGATCATGCTCGCGAGGAGGGCAGAGACAGTAGGTGTGAGTTCCGAAGGTTTGATGACGACAGGGCAGCCAGCTGCGATGGCTCCAACCATAGGAAGCAAGGTCAAGACGATTGGGAAGTTCCAAGGGCTATCAAGATGAGTTAATTGAGCATATCATTCAGCGAGATCTATCGAGCGCAAGTACTTACGAGATGATCAAAGCCGTGCCTTTGGGAACTGGGTAGATAGTGGCGTCCCAGTTTTGGCGCCATGCATCAACCTTTGGCTTTTCGGGACGAGCCCAGTCTTCCAGGTTCTCGGCTGCGTGGAGGGCGCCGTGGACGGTCGGACCCAGCTCAGTCGATACACATTCCTGGCGTTGCTTGCCGAGGTCAGCAAGGACTGCGTCTTCCCATACAGTCTTGTTTTCTTGAATCATACGTGCGAGCTGAAGCAGCTGGCGACGACGGTAGTCGAGGGAGCGCGTGACTCCAGACTTCCATGTCTGAGCGACACGAGCGTAAATCTGAAGTAGACGTTCAGTAAAGAGCGATGAGTGATATATTGTAAGTGTCACATACTTCATCGATTTGTTCGAGAGAGGCGTATTGAGAGTTGGAGGCAGACATGACGGTCTATAATATAAAGATTGCTGGTGGCTTGCGAAGAGGTGAAAAATAATTGTATAGAGAAGAAGAGAGAGACAAGTGTGCAGAAGTGAGAAGTAGAAACGGTGCTGTGAGTCTTCTGCAGCTCTTGCACGTACCCTTATATACACTTCGACGTCGTACAGAAAAGACTCGAGGATGCCTTTTACCCGAAACCAACCTCAGGAGCGGCCAAAGGATCACGGCCTCGCTAACCACAATGATTCGAATACGGTTTGGCATAGCTGTAAAGATTTGATGTCTCCATTTAGACGCGCAATCGCCCGGAGTGGCTGTCAGATGAGATGTCGACAAGCAGTCACATTAGAGGTTGCATGTTGACACCTGTGCGAGAGAGAAGCTGCGCTCGAGTCCGGGAAATACGGAGAGTGAAACACTCACCGAGGAAGTCACGAATCCGAACGTACCGACCGTCGGTGTCGCTTGGAGCGACAAAGGCAAGGCGATGCGTAGACATGATGGTAGTCTTCATACTGGAGAAGTTCACTGCGCGCGGAAGCTTCTTGCTCACAGCGCTCACATTGGTTAAGAGGAAATTGATTGCAGTATAGATATGACCGGAAATGAACGCTTTGCTATGTACAGCTGTGCCTTTAGCCATCCGGTCCGTGGATGTCATCCCCGTCATTGGCTTACGGTTTACGTCGAGGACAATGGATTCCCGCTCATTATTTGATTGAAGAATTGTAGGGCAGCTTGGCCGTATGCTAACTTGCCGTGAGTGTAAGCAGGGACCTCGTGACCACTAATCAACGCCCAAGTGAGATCTTTGCAATGATTCGGGTAAATGGCAACTACTTACGCGCCATAAACTCTGACAAACGAGAAAGTACCAGCATTCTTGAACAAGCCGGCGGGCTGACCAGCAACCGTCCAGTTGGACAGAGGGGTCGCATTGAGCGATGAGGTGACTGTGGTCTGAATGTTGCTGACCTGAAAGCAACATGAGGGTGCAGTCTCGACTGGGATATACATAAACATACCATGGCCTCGATTCCGTTGAAATTCAAAATGTAGTCCTAGCACACTACAATTCAGTCTAATTTGACTTGTGTCATAACAAGGTTGCTTACCGCATCACCAACATAGATGAGTGTTCTCACCCCAGCGTTGATCACGTTCTCCAGGTGCGGCCTAGAATTCGTCATCCAGTCCCCAGTGCTCGCGAAATTGTCGTAAACCTCATCACTTGTCTCCTGCCAATCGCTCTCGGCGCCAATCTTGGACATGAGCGAAGAACTACCCAGATACGTCGAGAGATCGGCAGGATAGGGATCTGGGTTCTTTGCAAGGATGAAGTAAACGTCGTAGTTCCCTGCCAATGGACTCAAGATGTTGTCGTTGCAGTACGATTGGGCCCTCGAGCACGTCGAAGTGGAGCCAGTCGTGTAGCAGGACTGGATCTGGTCACGACAGCCTCCCGAACGAGTGAACGAAGTGTTGGCTGACTTGATAGTAGACGACGAGACCAATGCGTGATAGCTGTCACAGCATGTATGAGCGGCCACAACCAATAGGAAAGAACATCCGGGGGACGTACGGGTTCGACGCTGCGTAGCTGATGTATCCTGGATACTGTGACAGCGGATCCTACGGCGTATCATGAGCCAAGATGCGCCCCACCGACATCACTTTTAGTGTCGTCACATACCGTGAGGCCGTCACCCACACCGAGTGCTTTCAGGTTGATGTGCGTGCCAGATACTGTTCCAGCCGAGATGGCGGCGTTTTGCGTCAGGATGTAGCTGCCGGGCGCTCCATTAACAATTTGTAAACATCGGGGTAAAGCAACACGCACTCAGCAATCGTTGGGCCATAGTGACCACCGTACGACTCTGTCCAGATGGCAAAGTCATTCTTTTGGTATTTGCTGAAACGAGAGTCGGAGAAGAAGATTTGCAGGAACTAGTGCCACCGAGTCAACACCGAGTCGGTGGTGGAAGTTGACCACCGCACGTACCTTCCAGACGTCTTGAGCTGCCTGCGTCGACGTTCCAACAGTTGTGGTACCGTGCGAGAAGCCGACGCCTACGGGCTGGTCAAGATACAGCCTACAAACAGCTCTGCTTAGCACTGCCAACGAGAGCTACCACGGTGAGGTAGTATACAGCTGCGCGACTTACATGTTGACCTCATTGTTCCAGGACTCGGGGTTCAGGGTGACGCTACGACTGTCGTTGGTGATCCTGCAGGGGCCGTTCTCTTGGAAGAGGCCGATCATACTAGAACTGCCTGGCTGCAGACAAAATCAGGTTCGTGCATTAAATTTTGTGATAAACCTGAACATGCTTACCCCGCCATTCAACCAGATCGCGAGTGGAGCAGTATCCGGGTTCTTACGAGCCGCAAAGAACCAGAACCTGCGCATCGAATCGTCAGGAACATTCATAAAGGCACAGATCATCTCTGACTATGACATAACATACCACAAACTCTCAGAGGAAGTCAGATCACCATATCCCGAGGCCTGGTAGACGCCAGGCGTTGTCTCGCAGACCCCACTGTTCTCAACTACACGCAGCTTGCCCGGGGTAGTAGCCGCGGGGGAGACGGCAGCATTGGCTTCATGAAACCTCGGTGTAGTGGGTACGCCTCCGATGACTCCATCCACGACTGGGATCTGGCGGGCGGTGACGACAGGGATCGCCAACAGCGCCCAGAGCGCTGAGACCTTGGAGAGAGCGGAGGAGAGCATGATCACTCCTAACAACCAGGTTATCTTCAGTGGGTTCTAGTCCTTCGTCCCCCCCTCACCTTCGTCTTTATACCTGAACGACGACGACGATAGGCACTTCCTGATGCTGAGCCACACATGTGCCATACGGCAGCTGAGTGGACGAAGGAGTTCAGAGTGGCACAGCACTATACGCGAACAATGGAATCAGATGAGGTAGATGTCGGATAGCCTACATCTCGCAACGCGGTCCATCCAGTGCAACGCTTCTATCAGGGTTGGCCATACGCCTTCCCTAGTCTTCTCTGCCTACAACATCGGCTATATCATGTGGCTGAATACCGACTGAATGGGCGCATCTGCAAGAGTAGGCGGATAATGTCAAAGCTGGGATAGATAGGGAAAATCCAGAGACTTACCGCAACGTGTGTCTCCAATACGACTTCGGAAGAGCTTACTCAGGAAGTACTTAGGACCGCATGGTTCTCGAGTGCACGATATTGATCCGAACTCAGAAAAGGCGTGCCCGCGTGGTCGTAGAGTCGGAGGAACTGTAGCAATGTCGTAAGAATGATCGTAGACAGCATTGCGGTCGATTGCGACCAGGTAGTTATGTAGAAGATCGCAGTCAAAAATAGATATGGAGCAGCGATGCGTCCTCCATCTCGACCTCCTGCTGAATTATGGGCGCTTCGTCACCGTGTGCTGCTTGTGAGTGCTTCCTTGATCTTCGAGGAGCACGTACCGAGCTATATCGAGCTGACGTACGTTCTGGAATTTTTTGGGCGGTGTCTTCTGCAAGCCTAGAAGAGCTAGACCAACAGACATCACTGAGAACATACCAAGTTCTGACAACGCCGTTTCCAGCCACCGCAGGTGGAAATCCCGGGTTTGGTGCGCAAGGTAGTCGATTATGCATGTGGTGAATTATAGCAGATGTAAGAACACTAAAGTCGGTATTATCGAGCACCAATATTCGCCCTAGAAGTTGCGTCAGACAACAACTTCCACGCCGTGTTGCATATCGCTCACCTATTGATCATAGCCTGTCTATGCACCTCTGCCTTTTTCGAAAGCGCTCTGCTATCACCCTGCAAAACCGCAACTATCTCCCTCGCCAACCTCCCCTCTAGCGTCGGCTCCGGTCTTGCTGCGCTGGCCCAAAGAATCCACTTGACACCGTACGCGGTCCTGTGCCTCTCACTGAGCGCGATAGGCTTTTGTGTTACCTTGACAGATCTTCGCTGGCTGATACACTTGACCAAGGGCGAGGCGGACAGAACGGCTTCACGGACGATGGGCAGAGGGGGTGCACGGGTCATGGTGTGAATGAGTGTGAGCATCTTAGTGACAGTCCGGTCGGCCTGAGTACGCTTTCCGTCTCGCATGATTGTGTTTGAGATGTACGTGAGCAGGGGGTCTTGAGCTGGCGGGATGAGTATGAGGGGTTTACTGGTATTGTTGTATGCTGGAGTAGTTGGGAAGGGTTCCAGCTCGAGTGTCTCAGACGCTATGCCTTTGAAGGATGTCTTGCCTCCTGATGAGATTTCTCCTATTTCCTTGAGTGTTTGACCCAAAATGTCTGAGCGTGCCACAGAGGTGGAGGATAGTGCTCGAGTTGGCCGGAGCACCGTCCGTGACGCTGTCGCTCTCAATGTCGCCAACATCTTCCTGTGTGACTTTTTATGAGTGACACTCGATACAACATTGCTACTCAAGACACATACTATTCTCAAACGTGTTTGCGAACAGAAAAGAGGCCGTTGGCAGATGCAGGAGGTGGTGGTCGGCGACAGTGCAATAATAAGGTTATTTTCGCCGATAATTCCGTTCCTGGAGCAAATCCGCCAAAAATAATTGCAATTTCCCTCGACTCGCGCTCAGCTCATGTCCTCCATCTCGCCACGCCCACTTCCAACTCTCTGAGGCCTCTCGTACTCACCTGCCACTCCTTCTTGAACGACATTTCGACTATCAGAACAACCCTTTTGCAAAACTCACGAAACAAGAAGATTTGAAGACCGTTCGCGCCTGAGAGTCATCAGGCATGCTCGACGACAAATACATCGGGCTGGCACTTGCCCTATCTGGCTCCGTCGCTATTGGAACGAGCTTTATCATTACCAAGAAAGTACGAATATATGTGCTCATAGACTCAGGGTGGCTGGGGCTAATTTTATTGGTGGTAGGGTCTAAACGATGCAAGTGACCGGGGAAATTACAGCAGCGCAGCTACATCAGACAGCTACTCGTACCTCAGAAATCCAATATGGTGGGCGGGAATATCAACCAGTGTGTACATATACTCTATAGCTAACTACCCTCGGTGCTCATGAACTGTTGTATCTACAGTGGTACTTGGTGAAAGTGAGTACTTCAGAACTCCGATCGCGCAAATCCTCGCGTGCGCAGTCACCAAACTCGCTTTCGCTCGCGAATTGGTAGTATGATAGCGTGCATTCTAACCAATACCATCCACAGTCGCCAACTTTGCTGCATACACGTTTGCCCCTCCGATTCTAATAACACCGCTTGGTGCTGGGAGTGTGATCATTGGGTACGCGCGTCATCTCAATGCCACTAGACGTCTCGCCTTACCTGTCACAGAGCTATACTCGCCTCTTTCTTACTCGGTGAAGAGCTTGGCCATATAGGACGTGTGGGATGTACGCTGTGTATCCTTGGGTCCCTCATCATCGTTCTGCACGCGCCCGAAGACAAGCCAGTTGAGACAGTAGACGAGATCTTGCATTACGCGGTACAACCAGGTACGTCACTATACCAGAGCCTACATCCACATTGCATCTAATTTATGTGGAAGGCTTTATGTTATACTGCTTCACCGTTCTCGTATTCAGTCTCGTCATGATCTACACCGTCGCACCAAGATATGGCCGCTCCAACCCACTAGTCTACATCTCCATATGTTCCCTCGTCGGTTCTGTCTCCGTCATGGCCATCAAGGGCTTTGGCATAGCTCTAAAACTCACTTTCAGCGGAAACAACCAGCTGGGACATCCGAGCACGTATGTGTTTGGTATCGTCACTGCCGGTTGCATCCTCGTGCAGATGAACTATTTCAATAAAGCCCTGGACACGTTCTCCACCAATGTGTACGTGCTCGAGAGTCTGTCCTGTGTGTGCCAGCCATTGACCTATCCCATACAGCGTCAACCCCATGTATTACGTCGGCTTCTCAACAGCCACTATCGTGGCTTCCGTCATTCTATTCCAAGGTTTCAACACCACAGACCCCGCCAACTCAATATCACTCCTGGCCGGTTTTATCGTCACCTTCCTCGGAGTCCACCTACTCGAAATCTCTCGCAAACCCTCAGGGATGCACGGTAATGGACACTCGGCATTGGAGGGCGGCCTTATGAACCCGCGTCTCAGCATCTCCGGCCGTATGTCGATAGACGGCTGGAACGGCGTAGGGAATACACCCATTGGAGGCGGAACAACACCCACATCGGGCCACGCACGTCGTGGCTCTGGTCGACAAACTTTGTTCAACGCCCTGGACGAAGATGACGATGGTATCGACGCCGTCGGGTTAGAGAGGTTGCCAGAGGTAGACGAAGAAGACGAGTTCGAGAGCAACGAACGGACACATCTGCAATCCCAAAATCGACACTCTGGCTCTCGCAGTGGGAGCAATTCGCCGCGTGCTGGGACGCCTGGCGATCCTAGAAGGAATCCTCGTTAGTGTGGAGGGGGTGAGGTGGGCGTGTGCATTGTATACCGGTACAACCTGTTTTATATACCGCACGGACCTTGTCGAGTACTATTTAATTTCGTAACTTACTTTCTCTCGCCATTCATTCATTCTGCCTTGCGATTATTGTTGGGTAGGTACACACAGCTTACGGACTGTCCTCGGCCTCGTGTGATCATTACTTGGGAACACGGCCTTATAAATGATGACTTTAATGGTAGTCTTGGCCATTTAACCTTTGACTGCTGTGTCAAATGATGACCAAAGCAACCGTTACATAAAACAAAGCGTCGAGAAGTACACAGGCAGCTGCCGGTCGCACTGGTGCCAGCAGCCAGGCCGTAGCGCGAGAACAAGCGGACTTTAGATCGAACCCAATATATTCCCCATCTGAACCATAATTCCTCCCCTCCACTCTCTCGTCTCCTCTCTCTCTTTCTCAACCTCTGGAAACTCTCGTCTTCGTCTCTCTAAAGTACACCAAGCTAAGAACAAGATGTCTGACGACGAAGCCCCCGCCAAGAAATCCGGATACCGTCTCGAGTACGCGAGCAGCGCCCGCGCCAAATGCAAAGGTGAGTCTCAGAGGTTGTCCAACGAGGGCGCGGTCGGCCACAACGCTCACACTCGCGACTTTTCGTGTCATTTCCTCATACTTAGGTCCTAAGCCATGCAACGGTACGTCTCAGCTCGTGACCATGATGTTTGCCACGTCAACTGACTAGAAAACTCGTGGGCTATGTGCTTGGTTGTCACCCGAATGCAGGTACACCTATCCCAAAAGGCACGTTGCGTTTCGGGTCGGTCGTGGATTTTAAGGGGAATACATCGTTGTACGTACATCTTTCGTCTATGCTGTGGTGCTCGGCATCGTCTTCCACGTCGTGGGATGCGTGAGACGTTGATACACGCGGCGGCGCAGCCTTCGACGTCATCGCCACCGTCTCGCGTGACACCGACAATTCATGTGGCCCCGCCTTCCTTCGACACGGCTTCCCTCCGTGTAAAATCTATCGAATTATGCTCATGATGTTGTAGTTCCTGGCGTCATTGGGGATGCGTGACAAGCAAGATCATCTCGAACATGAAGAAGTCCTTCGATGAGGCAGACGAGCTAGACGGGTTTGAGGATCTCAGTGAAGAAGACCAAGATAAAATCCGCAAGGCATGGGAAGAAGGGCACGTCGCAGATGAAGACATACCTGAGACTGCCAGGAAGCCTGACGCGGACGACGATGAGGACGGTGGGAAGAAAAAGAAGAAGGGCAAGGCGGTCAAGAAAGCGAAGGACGAAGACGAAGATGGCGAGGGACACGATGAGGACGAGGAAGAAAAGCCAGTGAAGAAGGCTGCTGCTTCGAAGGCGACCAAGAAGGAAAGGGAGGACAAACCGGGAGTGTTCAAGTTCGAGTATGCCTCGTCTGGACGCGCTAAGTGCAAGGGTGAGTCGACATCTTCGTATCAAAGGGAATGCGCTTTCTAATTATCTCTTGTAGATGGATGTGGTGGTATGTTTCGACGCTTGTTCGCGTAATTGGTCTGAGCTCACTCTGCTTCCGCAGAATCTATCGGTAAAGACTACCTTCGTCTCGGCCACGAAGTCGACTTCCGCGGCAACAAGTCCTTGTAAGCCCCGTATCTAACCTTCTATTTCGGTGCTTGCATTGACGGTGCAACCTCTTCTAGCAACTGGCAACATTTCGGCTGCGTCCCGGAAAAGCTCTTCAGCAAGTTCAAGAGCTCATACCCGGAGCCCACGCAGGTCGAGGGTTGGGACACGCTTGAAGACGCTGACAAGGAGAAGGTCCAGCGTGCGTGGGACAACGGAGGTGTGCTCGAAGACGACCAAGGTCCTGGTGAGCCTAAGGCAGGAGCCCCTGCTGCTAAGAAGGCTGGTGCCAAGAAGGCAAAGAAGGCTGACGATGAGGACGATGAACCGCCGAAGAAGAGGGTTAGGAAAGCAAAGGTGACAATTCTTGTTTATTACAGAATGACATGTCGTGGCTGATGCTGAATTCGCAGAAGGATGAGGATGATGAGGAGCCCGCTGACGAGGAAGAAGAGAAGCCAAAAGCCAAACGCGCACCAGCCAAAAAGGCCACTGCAGTCAAGGCAAAGTCTACTGCCGCCACCAAAAAGCGTGTCACCAAGAAGAAACCTGCCGATGACGAAGAGTCCGGAGAGGACTTCGGCGCTGCGATCGACGCCGTCAGCGGCGACGAGGACGACGAAGAGGAGAAAGCCCATGACGAGCCGGAGCCTGCGCCTGAAGAGGAGGAGGAAAAGGAAGAGTCTTCGGAGGGGAGCAAGAAGCGGAAACGCGCTCCTGCGTCAAAGGCGTCCGGATCTAAGCCTGCGTCCAAGGCCAAGCCTGCATCCAAGGCGAAACCCGTGTCCAAGGCTGCGACGAAGCCTGCATCGAGGAGGAGGAAGCAGCAGGACGAGGAGGACGACGAGTAAACTCGTTGTCTAGCTGGCGTTGATACCCCTCGTACCCATCATGAGTTGCAAAATGGCTTGATGGAGGAAGCGGTGCTGAGGTGTTGAGAGTTGGATGTGGGATGCGTGCTATGTGCTACGTGCTGTGTTGTTGTTCTTGCTTTTGAGTTACTGACTGGTTTTGGGATGTCGATGTATCGTACTTCAATGACGTATTCGATTGTGCATTGCTGCATGTTACCTGTATTTCGGGTGGTTTGATGAGCCTCCTCCGGGAGAACTCGTGTGGTAAGCTCTCGATTCGACGGGACATTTTGGCGGATGCTTACTATCTTTATAGGTTCTTTCGTTATGTTATGTTATAGACGTTCGTGAGGCGGGCCTATCTTGGTCGCTCCAGCACGAATGGTAGTCTATCTTGGTGGCTCAGGCTCGAAATGACCTCTCAGTTCTCCGACAAAGAAAGGCAGAATACCCAGTCGAAACGAAGGTAAACACGACCTGTGTCCACGAGGTGTGCGTTTAAGCCCAACTGATCCGTCACGGTCATAGAGTTCTCACCAAGCCTCCACATTCTTCGTCAGGAGCTCTCTCGAGGCCTCTTTGATGATCATGAACGGCTCCAATAAGCTTAAGGACGTCGCCTGCGCGATCTTCTAAGGTAATATATCGAAGTCACGGCACTGACGGCGCAAGCTTTGAGGGGTTCTTGCGTAGGTTATTTAATGTCCGCAGGCTATCCAATAATCCGCAACACTGTCTCAATGATGGTGATTATATAAGAAGGTGGATAATGATTGAACTTGGACCGCCATTTGCATATCCCGTCGCTGATGGACCAGCCACCCAAGAGGATTGGGCCGCTTTTCTCCAGTTCTAGCAATAATTTCATGGCTGCAATATTCCGAGAGCGATCGGAAGGTGCAGTACGTTACTTCCATTGTCCACCTGATTGAGAGCTAACTATGCCTACAGGAGCTCCAATACCCCGTTTATTGCATCCCCCACCCCTTCCAAGGTATGATTAGCTGTCTTTCGTTGCCGATTCTTTCATCTACATTGTACCAAAGAAACAGTACGTAATTTATCATACGTCATATCGGCGATAGAATATTGAAAATTCATGTCCATCCTTGTAGATGCAAAAAAACCAGCCGCTTTCCTTTGTAGCATACATGAGCATACAGCGGCCCTCTCGTGGTTGGTTTCGGCGTTGCCACACGTTGTGGGAGGGGCCCACAAAATACATATACTAAGTCGTGTGAGGGAGGATAAATCCACAGCTGTAGGACATTTCACTGCTTTCACCTCCGGTCAAAAACATGATCCAAAAGCGATGATTGTAATGCAGAGCACTCCTCGGCACTCCGGCAATGACGACAAGCGTACTAGAAGCAACCACTCGACCAACTCACCAAACTCACCCACGAGAATTCAGCTGACCCCAATTCGCAAGCTATAAAAGGTCTTCCAACGGTGAGACGAAAAAGCAACTCGAACACCCGCCACTCTACAGCCATGTACTGCACCAAGCTCTCACTCTTTTCCTTCATCGCTCTCGTCGCCGGTGCGACCGCATTCAAGGTCACTGCCTTCCTCGGCACTGGCTGCAATGGCACCGATCTCGGCACTCTCGAGGGAGGCGATGGCCCTGGCAATTCCGCGTCACCAATGCGCAGTCCGTGCACATTAACCTTGCGGTGATCGACAACTGCGAGGTCAACCTTTACGACGACGCTGCCTGCGCGCAGCCTAACCAGCACTTCCTTCCTGGCCCTATGGATGCAGGAACGTGTCAAACTGGCCTCTCCTTCACTGCGATGCGTGTTGAGTGCACATAAACCCAAGGTAAGCATCGATGTTTCAATCTTGTCACCACCTTCGCATCTGAAAAGCTAAGGAGCTAATCACGTTTATAGAAGCAGCGAGTCTCAACATGCGTTTGCGGGAAAATCGAAGTCACAATGTAGTACTTCAAGTTGTTGCATCTGATGTACTAGTAGAGCGGTGCGTTGAATAAACCACTGGCATAATTGTACTCGGGAAGTCGAAATACGTGAAAGTCGCCAGATCGAACCGCACTGGTCTTGAGAGTGGAGACAACAAGCACGGCCGTCAGCCGCGCTATGGCAAAACTAAGTCAAGAGACTACGGACCCTCTCGTACTACAAGGGTGGAACGGGTCTCGGGAGCTTACTACATACTACTTACGCCTAGAGCTTCGAATTCTTCTTGTTCGAGGTACTATGTTAGTGCAATATACCAGTGTGGGTATCACTACTGTTGTATACTACTGGGCAGGCTTGCGGCCGCATTCCAGTTGATTCGAAAGGACTTACGAGTTCGTCCAATTTTAGCAGCTTAAACGGCAGACTTACTTATTGATCACGATCAGGTGTCGAGATTTAATGTGTAAGCTTCAAGGCTTACTACGTGCTATGAAGCGAAGAGCAGCGTGCGTTGGTACTGTATGTATGTGGTATTAGACGTTGCTCTGCCAGAAGCCTGAGGGTGCGAGTTCACGTTGAGTTCAATACGAGAGGACTTCAAGATCAGTCGAATCCGATCGTGAGTTCAGCATCCGGGCTCACAGCGCAGGCTCAGGTATCGGTTTGAGATATGTTTGTTCTCCATTGGATTCACCTTGCAGTAGTAGGTTTGCGTCAGAAGTGCCTTCTTGAGTACGTAAAGGGAATTGAGGTCAAATTTGCATTGTTGTAGATCACTACTATTGGCAATTCTCGGGACACTTCAAGCCTCCCGATAGGCGAGACTGGGTACTCATACCATTTAAGCTTACTCCTCGTCAATGGGGTTCCAGCTGATCGGGTTCTGTGGTCTCCCATTCAGAGCCTCAATGTCCTCCGCGGACAGTTCGAAGTCAAACACGTCCGCATTGGAGATAATACGCTCGGGGTTCGCAGATTTTGGAAGAGGGATGTATCTAGATGTATTCTGTTATTGTGTCGTTTTCTTGGAAAGGAATAATGATAATCTTACCCTCGCTGGAGAGACCAACGTACAAGCACATGTTCCGGCTTTTTGTTCACCTTCTTGGCTATTTCCTGCAGAACAGGATCACTGAAATCACCCCGAACAATTGGGCAAAATGCTTCGAGCAGAATTCCATGTTCCTCGCAGTATTTGACAATAGGGTCTTGCCTGCAGAAGGGATGGAGCTGAAGGCAAAAGCAAAGGCACAATAAGTATTATATACTCGGGATTGAGGACATAGGAGTATATCAACACTTGCCTCAATCTGATTGACTGCTGGAAGCTCAAGTCCAGCTTCACGAATTTCCTCCAGGTGTTTGACATTGCTAAATATACACACCATATCAGCACAATGGGTGCAATTGGAGGCAACATAAGAGACTTGCAAGTTTGATACTCCGATATCACGAGCTTTTCCCTGAGCCTTAGCCTCCAGGAGAGTCTTATAGATATTGAGACGACAGTCTTTGCCTCCATGGGCACTGTGCATAAGCCACAAGTCGACATAATCTATGTATAGTGACATGTGTCATTTTATGCCAATATAAAGTGAATAACCTGATTGTAAGACATACCGGTTTCAAGCTCTTTCAGAGACTTCGGAATACTCGAGGCCGGGTCGGTCGAGCCGCTGGGAATCTTCGTGGCTGTGTACCGTAATAAGTAAAGAAGACGAATGTAATCGAGCGGACTTACTGATAAAAACATCTTCCCTCTTCAGTCCACTGTCCCGCACGGCCTTGCCAACAGCTGCTTCGTTGGCGTACCATTCAGCGGTATCAACATGACTGTGAACGCCGTCAAGGAGATCAATAATGCGATGCCGATCAACGAAATGAGATAAGTTAAATATTCGACACAACTACCAGACTTAACGCACCGGTACCCGTGTTTCAATGCGGCGAGGACAGCGGGGTAGGGTTCGTCGTTCCTGTACACACCAAATCCCAGCCGCGGAATGGAGTGGCCTGTATTGCCGAGACATTAGCAGTGAAAATGAGCGTGAGGTACGTCCGCAGGACGAGAACATACATACCGGAGGGTAGTGCAGCACCAGACGTGATTGTGAGAGCCATAATTGTCGCAACGGGTTACTCGGGGGTATGGCAGTTGGTTGTTGAGGCACAAGTCCGTCTATTGTTGCATGGGTCCATTATATACTCGCCACAGCATTCAGGGGGTAGGAGTCGATGGTAAAGGACAAGAAGGGCGGCGAGACAGTGCGTGTTACTAATCGGACGAGTCCATCTACTCACGACTGTCACCACTATGATGATATACCGGTGAGGTGGAAACTAAACATCAGAAGCACGTCAACATTTCACTACCTGAACTGTGGTGACATTGAGACCTTTGAGGGAAGCGTACCTATTGAGCACACATGTCGTAGAATTGGGACCAAACTCCAGCGGCCATCCTCGTACCCTGGATCTCGCTATGATATATCACAATCAAGATGGAACCTCCAAGCCCTGGGCGCATATCCGCCAACGAGGCTTATGTTCGGGGGCTTCTCTATGATGCAGTGGAGTCTACCCTGTGACTCGAGCTTCTGACTCCAAGACCGGACGACACTGTTGAGAATGTACGGAAACGTAGATGCACATGGGTACCGACGAGGAGGTGAAGTGTCGTGGTATGAACAATGTAGGGGTGTTGGATGCTAGCAGGTGAATAGCGAACATGTGTGGTTTTCTCAGGGTCGAGCGTTTGCCGTCTCTGGCAGAGGCCAGGGGCCTGGATACTTTCCCAACGAATCGAATGTCGCATGGAACGTCAATTTGCTATGCACAGTAGGATGGTTTCAGTGTTCGGTTAGATGCCAACATATGATACAATTTGAAGGTTTGTGCGTGGTGCACGTATATTCGGGGTACACAGTTCAAATCTGATCCTATGCTCGTGTAAGTGAAGTGGATGACTGCAGAGATAGATTGTATTTACCGCAAAATCAGGGGTCCTTCGACATTGGAACTTGGTAGGAACTGCAGAAGCTGTTCCGAGCACCTGGCTGTTTCATATGCATACCCATTCGAATGGTTTCCCTTCGAGCACTGCATGCACGCCGCCAAGATAGATGGTAGTCATCGCTAGCAATTTATCAATGGAATCAACCACCTACCTAAATGATCTAGCTGCGCCCACTCCGCAAGACTGGTCGGGCCTTTCTTCCATTCGAGGAGCCAGATGAGCACACTAGTGAGTAAGTGTAGTACAGCGGCCTCGCTTTTGCGCCGGCAGCTGGCGGATGCTCATTACGTGTGAGCGGTCAAAACGATGTTCCTTCGGTACTTGAATTTCTGGTTATGTACCAGCATAATTAGTGGCATACTTTCGTGTGGTGCCCATATGATTGTAGCACCCGGCTCTCAGGGCTGTACAGGGTGATACTAGGAAAGTACTTCAGATATTCAGTTAAGCCCGTTCTGATATCCTCAGTCTGAAAAATGTAGCACGACTCACACATTGAGGCTACCTGCGCCTTGTTTATCGTTTTACACCCCTCTGTTTTCAAGACACAGTTAGCGTCCATACATTCCGAAAACTTTCATCGATTGAAGCAGTCATTATTCCGTACCTCAGATTGCGTAATTATTACTAATAGCGTATAGCTATAGCTGAGTGCGCTCCGTAATATAATAATATAACCGGCGCAACGAGCAATCGAGGACCTATTGTTACCAATGGCTGTTGTACATTATGGCATTATCGGGCCTATGGCAGGAGAACTGGCCATGAGTACACTGCCGAAACACATATCTGGAAAGACCTGCGGATAAAAACCATCAAGGAAGTCACTCTTCTCAGTCTCCCGTTCACGAGGCTCCACGACTAACTTACCAATGCTATGGGTAGATGTAAGATCGAAGTATGTAACGTTAACCCCCGGAGTCCGAACAAATCTTCAGTTATAAGCGCTGTAAGCGCTAGTACGAAACGCCCATGCCGAGCTGCCGCTAACCACACGTGAAACGCAATTGGATGCGCTCACCAACGTGACTTGAGTAGTTTGAACGTCGTTTGAGTACAACGGCTGAGCTGAAATTCAATGGGAGCATACAAAATGTACGTCTTCATCAGGATCACTATCATGATACTCCTCAGTCTTCTCAGATATTTCAGTGTTGTGCGCGGCCAAGGTGGGGGACCAGCAAACGTCTCAGTTCGTAGGCCCGGGTTAAGTTCCGCAGGACACAAATCGAAGTACGGTCACTATGACCAAAATATGGCATAGTGTCCTGGTCAGTCCAGTAGGCTCCAACATGACATTCTAACAGAGGTATACTTATCGTTATCATTGCTGCATCAGGACGGAGACCGGCAGCTCCAAATTTGCTTCCAGCGGCAACTGACAGCAGTATCGGCCTGTTTGTATGAAGACGTACCATTCTGGGAATATGTGTTTGAGACTAGAATATCCAGAGGGCTGTATATCCTCTCGGAATCTTTATGTGTCCGCTAGGCGGGGGTTCGCTTGATAATCAAGCTGTGAGCGGCTTCCTTTTATCCATAAATACTTCAAACTACTGTAAGTTTTTAACCATTTAACGAGGACATATATAGTGCCCTTCACGCAGCCTTGCACAAGCCAGCCTTTGTTCCCATCATGGCAAGCATTAACGTCGAGGCATTCTTAGGATCCTTCTTCATCCTCGTCTGCTTCGTGCTCATGTAGGTCAATGAGACTTTCCCCTCTCGCCTCCGTACTTATCATGCCTCAGGCTCTTCGGGTTACTCTGTGCCCAGGTGATCTACTACTACACAACATACAAAGACCACAACGCCCTTAGAGGCCTAGTACTGGTACTCTGGTCAGTATAATCAGAGTTCGTTCGTCTGCCTGTTTACTCACATCTCGCGTTAGTGTACTAGAGGCCGTGCATGTGATGACATGTATACATATATTCTACATATACCTGATCGTCGACTATGCAAACCCGGTGCAGCTCGATAAAATCATATGGTCAGTTCCAGTATATCTCTTCACTCACATACACTGACCTCAACGTCTGTTATCAAACTAGGAGTGTCGGGGTTCGTCCATTTCCCCTTTTCGCGTGTGAACAACTTGAACAGACGTCTTCTTGGCATAATAGCTCATAGCGTATCTTGAAGTGAGAATATTTATGTTCACGGTTTCATATGGCTTACAATTCGCTCTCAGCACACCATAAACCCTCTCGTTCAGTCGTGAGCTGGAATTTTGTCTCTGCTGCACAAGTCTAGCACTGACAAATTTGTATCACAGGTTTTACATCTACCGGATCTGGTGTGGTGAGTGGCCTAGGAGCGACACATGATATTCAATACGTGAACTGACTCAGTCCTGCAATAGTCAGTCAAAACCGATCTGTTCTGCTTGTCCTCGTAAGTGCCAGCAATTTTACATTGCCATGTCCTACCCATACTCAGCCGCATGTAACTTAGGCTGCTCTGGAACTAGCACGTATCGGTCAGCTCTCCATGAGATCGAAGAACGATGTGATTTACTGAAATTATTACCGTGACATTGTCTCAGGAATCGGTTTCAGTGAGTGAAACAGCATATTTCACTAATATTATACACGATAGCTAAAGATTGTCAAATGGAACCAAGGATCGAGCTCATACATGTGAATATCAATGTTCGCGATGGACAGATGTCCATAAGTCTGACTATATTTATCCTTAGGTTCATCTATCATACATGGGAAGATTTGGCATCCGCAAATTCATTCACGGTATATTTATCATTGTCTGTAGTTGGGTCGAGCTAACGTCTCCTCTCCTTCAACCCAGGTCATCCTGAACCTTGCCTTCGGCTTCAACGTTTTCGTGGATTTCTCAATTGCTTTCATACTTACGTACTTTTACAATAAGAAGAGTCGATCTTCTGCCCATGCAAGGTGCGAATTAGTGGGCACCTCATTGATGTAAATGTATCGGCTGAACAACGTATTTAAATACAGAAGCACCAAGAAAATCCTCCTCCACCTCACTTACTACGCTGTTACTGCCGGAGCACTAACGGTGTAAGTTGACAAGAACTCCACCGTGCATTGAAGTTGAACTGACTTTGCATGCGGGCAGGCTTGGCTCTATACTGGTCTTGATTACGGTAATTACATCTTCCTTGCTCTGACTCGTGTTGAGGCTGACAGGGCTGCGGTGTCCTAGTACAACACATCAAGTAGCACGCTCACGTGGTGCGGCTTCCTACAGATTGTTGTAAAATGTCGGTCTCATTTATCAAGACCATTGAACATGTTACTAACATGGAATGCAGTGAATGCAAATGCCATGCTTGCTATGTCAGAGAGCCCTTCTCGAACTTTGAATGCCAGTACTGATATTCACGTAGGTTGAACGGTCGGAGAAGGATTGTACGTGGCGCTGGGTCAAACAACGGGATGTCTCTGGAACTTTCGCGGTTATCCAATCGTCCATCTCAGCCCGAGGTATCGATATCTTAGATTTATGCTGTTCGTATTTACTGATGCTTCTTCCAGACTGCGATTCACGTGCTCAAAGAGACGATTATCGGCGACAATAAATGGGTAAGCATGATGCAAGCCTCTCAAATGTAAACAGCATTATTGACATGTCGCAGAACGATGGAAAGGAGCACACCAAGTGCTCTCAATCGAGTGATCTTTCAAAGACACCGACCCATGTGGAACTCGCTGAGGCTTAATTGTCCAACTAGTAAGCAGTAACGTCGCGAACGCATCCCTGTAGCGGGCATACGAATATTATGAAACTGTGTCCTTGTACTCTGCGGTACAGGGGCAATGATCATACAGCCACCTTCCTGAGAAATTATCTAGCATTACAGAAAAGTATTCCTTTTCAAGCCTACCAAGTCGAGGCGACACGAAGTGCTCGAGTTTCCTGCATTCTGGATAGTTCGGGTACCGCCTCACTGAACCTGAGAATGCTATAAGTATTCTCGTATTCAACAGTTTACTGTTAAACATTGAACTCGGAAGTGTACTAGGTGGTAGATGTAATTTTAGTAAGGTGTATATGACCGATAATCGATATCGATTTCAGGGTGCTGCCACTGCTCTTCAAGAATGACAATAAGATTATATTCTCGCGCCTTCGGCCTTAGAAGATAGCAGTAAGCCCGAGATAAGCATCGACATACTTCTCAGAGGGACCTCTGTGCTTCTATGTCGGATTCTTCATTTGACCGTGCTTTGTTGGCCTACGAAAGCTTCAGTTAGCGGAGGACAAGTACGCTGAGACGAGCGCCGCACCTTCATCTGAGGCCACGGACTTTCTGCACTGGTCAATACCTCTATCTACTGTCGAATCTGAATGGAACCCTGTATGATTTACGACATGGATCATACGGGGGAAAATGGAAACTTGATCGTAAACCTACCATCGGATCCTTTGTTGAGTCAGATGCATTGGAAGGCGGCAATTTAGACAACTCTACGTCAAACATCGTGTCGGAGTTGGATGCGTTGGAGACTGCCTTGCGAGCATTCAATCTAAACAAGGAATGTGATGTGTGGCGGTACCGTATATCAGCACATCAATAGGAATACGCACGCCGCTAGCATAGAATTTGCATGCACTAGTTAGAGCCCAAATGAGTCCGGCACTCTGCGTCGCCGCTCATACCACTCACATTTTGTCATAAGCTGGGTTATTCCAGCAAACGTGATACTCTCCTTCGATATATTAAGCTGCGATACCAGTCGATTAAATGCTTGGCTGACTTCCTTGGCGTGCGGCTCGACTTACGGCGACAATGGTTCCACAGCATGTCAATCTGCGGTGGAAAAACAAAAATACCGTAATTTACTGTTCGTCAGATAGTCTCGACTCAAATTCTCCCCAGAAAACCTACGCAATCAATATTCCACTGCTCAGTGCGAAGTTGACGAGATTCATGATCATTTTTCGTAGGCTCCTGCGGTGGTGGATAAGGACCCGCATAGAGACCCATCGTGATAAAAGACATGACGCCCACCGTTTGACTATTTTGGACCGGTCGTTGAGCAGATAGAATGTCAACACTGATGTGATGGATACTTCTAGAGCGACAGTGAAGCCATAGGTGATATTCAATTCCGTCTACACGCGAATATTGAACGTCAACGATACAATTATAGATCGGAACGCAGCATGAGGTGTCTCACCGAAAGTTTCTTAGAACCGTACAGTTGTAACCATAGGTCATATCCGCCTCTAAAACGAAGATGACAGGACATCAACAACATCTTTGCTTCAAACTCACAGATAGATAGTTTCCCCTAATGGAAGCGTATTCGTCAGCCAATGAAAGTGATAGTGAATTGTTAGGAAAATGCACTTAACGCGAGACCTGAGATCGTTTCACTCAGTGGCTTGGACGGAGCAACGGTGATATACCACTCACCCACAGAAACGCAGAAGAGAAGACACTGTTGCGGCTCCGAAATTAGCGGATGTGATCGCTGCCGAAGAGAAAGAACGCTACGTGTACCATAAATGCGACAGGTATAACCTGCTTTCGCACTGATATTCGATATTAGTAATCATGGAATCGCATCGTGGAGGAATGCTTAGAGTGCTTACATCGCCAAATACGGTAGATGTACCATCTGTCAGTTCATGGGGATAGACATTATTGTAAGATCGGTAAAGTAAATAAGGGACTCACGCTTGAACGAGTGATATGATGATCCCCTATAAGTCGTATTATCAATACCATAGGAGTCATGATGATAAGGATCGAGATACATGGCTTACCTCGATGTAGATCAAGGCCTGAACTATCTCTTGTCAGTAAGAAGACATGTCGCGGTGACATAGGACGAACCGTCACAGTGCTATGAACCAGCAGGTCTGGGTTAGTGCGTCGCGTACAACAGCATGGGCCACCACTGTTTGACACTGACGGTACGATCCTTGCGCAGGCTAGCAGATTACCCCATGCAACAATCAAGTATTCGTACAGAACGTGGATGCACAAAGCCACGTGAACCGTCTCTAGCAGTCTTAAGTCGTGCTCTTTAGCCATAAACACGTAGAATGCAAGTGATGACATACCCAATGAGAGCCACAAAGCATTGAAGCAGTAGGTGATCATGATAATTTGCAAAGTAGTAGTATGCTTGCGCCCAAAATGTGCCGTATAACCTGTATAGTATAGCTGAGTGGCCGTAAATATCATGCTGCATCGGCCAGACGCACATAAACGAGAAGCATAAGATGATGAAGGTGGGACCTATGAATGTTTCGATCAATGTAGACATGGCTGCCTTGGCCAATAAGGGCGATGTATCGAGTGGAACTGGGGTATTTAGTATAAGTAGTGTTTACTGTCCACCTCCATCTTGGATGATAGGTGACCCACGCCACGCCGAGCCAACTTCGAAACCATGTATGTATCTTGATGGAGAGATGTCGGTTCCTGAAAGAGCCGCGATGGATCTATCAGTATGGAGGTCTTTAAAGTAGCAATGTACACGAACCAAAATGTTATACAACTCGGCGAGTTTATGAAATGTCATTCGGGGTATCAACGAGGCGCCTCAAAGCTCATAGTAAAAGACAAGCCAAGGAGCAACGATTCCGAGGGGAATACGTATGACGAGACAACCTTTCGATGGCATCGAATAAAGGATGATCTGTCGGATATTGAGCGGATGATGTCGACAGATCGGTCCGTATTAATGATTAAGGCTTACCATAGCTATGCCACGGAGGGCTTGCGTTCGTTTCGGTGCTGATGCGAGCGAGGGAGAAGATTGCTGTGGCTACTATAGACGGACCTAACACTAAATCCAATCCATTCCATGCTCAACAAATGGACTGGGTAGGGCCAATGTTGATATTTTGGTTATGGCAATACGTGCTGCGTGAATAGAACCCCGGAAACGCGGCTCATCTCAACGCATATACCTGTATATAAGCTAGATCAGAATTCCTAACGTACAGAAAGCCGAACGTACTCACAATCTTTCGAAGATATTGATGCGTATAGAAAAGATCGGCCAGTTATGTTTAGCCTGATGAACAAGAATCTCGAGCGCAGAGTTAAATGGAGGCCGCAATCAAATGACAAGACCGCCGCACTCACTGCCATCTGTAGAGGCTGTTCTTACAATTTGATACTAACTAATAACGTACTCTTTGATAGACACGCTTGTCAGTGTACACCTGCCACTGTCATCGCCTCGATTTGGATTTGCATTGCTTACACGAGAAGTCTTGCTTACTTGAGTGAAGAACTGTGCACTATGTTGATAGCGACCCGCTAGGAGTAACAAGGGGTGACTGAGACATCCAGAGTGCTAGAGGCACTCGAAGGAGCTCATTCGGTAAATGGCCGAGGAATTGGGAACGACGTGCGACACATATGCATCAAGGTAGTCTCGAACCCGACCCTTCCAGGTTCGAACGGCTGACGGAGAATGAAGGGCACCGACATCGGTGTTTTAAGGTGTCGTTGCTCTTCTGTTTACGTAGCATAGCTGGCCCGGGTTGTGTCGTAACCTGAGCTTGGGTCGACATCGGAATCGGAAATGCTGTTCTTGACTAGCTCCAAACAACACTAAAACACCTATATGATGAAAAGACAGGATATGTTTGGTTGATAAGCCAGTCTCATTTTCATAAGTTTCCCGAGGGACTGACCTATCTGTGGATGATCTCATTGCTCAACCAGACTCGGAGTGGGACCGTGACGTTGTCAGTACACCTGCTGGCGCTTATGGGACTTGCCGATTTGCACTTGCTACTAAAAGGGGCAAGTGTCTAAGTACTAATTCGGCGATCAGTCACTCGCTTAAGCTTTCACTTGAATCCTACTAAAAGTACTTGTAGTTAGTGCTCTTGAAGCTTCTTCCTGCGTGGAATGATCTCTTACAGATCGATCTGACCTGCGCAACTCAACCTAGGTCGCAAGCACAATACTTAAGGGGAAAGCCTGAGGCTGAGAGCACGCGGCGCGCGAGGCATGCCAGTGCATCGAACATTTCACACGTATGAATTCGCAGTATCGAGCATAGCAGCATCCGTATATCTCACAGCGGCCATGAATGAAGACAATAAAGTAAAAATCCGATGACACAGGCATATCTATCATCTACAACCTCCACTAGCAGCAGGCGATGCTAGTGATACTTCATCAAACTGTCGACGTCGACACCGCATCTCAGGAAACTCCGCGAGTCTCCGCCAGGAACTCTGGCCCCTCGCGTTCATAATTTACTCGTAAGCATGCGTGCCCTTCATTACGTTACATGTCTTTAGAGTTTCTATAGATCTAGCCATACACAATCTCGGTTAAATAAACCTTGCTAGGAGAAGTGGAGCACTTAGGCATATTCCGTTTAAGTTCGCGTCTGTTCGATCGTAAAGCCAAAACCAGTTAGACCTGAAGCATTCCTACTATTTGGCCTGTACTATCCGCGATTTCACTCGACTTCGACGACTGAGTGTGTTTTCCTTCATCCTACCGGACAAGACTCTGTCATCCGGGTGTACTTAACCTTGAAGGACGTTCATTACTCACCCACTTGTCGCCTTTAATCGTAGTGTCTTGCAAGACGTGAATTGCTGCTCCCTGATAGACTCTAGTTAGTCGAAGCGACCGCACTGCATGTAGAATGTCGGTACTTCAACATGGGCCGAGCTGTCTGACAACTGGGACAGTTCAAGGGACATCCCATTCTTTCCCGCAATGCCGCGGATGCTCTTCCGAGCATTCAGCCTATCCATTATTCGTCAATCCTAGCGCTTCATAACCAATACGGATGGCTCTTACATAGCCAGCATCGAATTAGCGTTCACTGATACACAGGTAAGTAACTCTAAATTTAGGTTTATTCGCGACAGTGCTTACATTTTACGACTATTTGCAGAACGCCGCAGTAGGCTAGGGTGGTCTTAGATTTGTTGTACTATTAAGTGAAGTTGAATACAGATATACGCATAATTGAAATAACGACTCTTACCGTGATCAATGCTATGATGTTCACCAGCCTGTATGAAAACGGTGAGTGAAGCATTTGTTCCAAACATGTCATGTACTTACACAGTCAGAGCCCCAGCAGTGATGGCGTAATATGTCAATTTCAGCAGAATCTTTTTGGTGCTCCTAGAAGACAAAGTACAGAGGTTAGTACTACTCTTCGAATTCGCTGCTGTGTGTGGATGACGTGACCCATAGCACACACCTGGTGTGGGCAGAAGAGCGGCTCTTGGATATGAAGTAATACGTCAAAGCAAACGCGATTGAGAAATCCACGATTACGTTGAGACCAAGTGTTGCATTTAGATAGACCTGAGATCAAGTACGGAATGAGAAGTTTGGAAATGAAGCGACTGTATGCGGGCCGAGCGTACGTCAAAGAGCTTTTGGCCTCCTAAGGCTTCCCATGTGTCATAGAAGCAACTAGTCTTGGTTAGTTAGGCCTCTTATGTTAAGGATTTAAGCATCGATACATACAGGAAAGAGACTGCCCCTGATATGTGATGATGTCCAAGTTGTAGTGGCTTGTCAGAATGGTTCTACCAGTAAAAGCCTCAACTCACTGAAACCGATAGCTAAAATGCGTGACATTAGGTCTGCAATTAATCAGTCGCGGGATTGCTTACCGATCCGAGTCAATTGCATAGAAACCTGGTCAACATGTATTTGCTTAGCGAAGACAAGATGAGAAATTGCTGTGCTACTCACGAGAGCGAGCAGGAGTGTCATATTTTGACTGACTGGATCGGAAGATCGATAGTCAATGTTTGTACGAGAAAAAATATGGCTTTAGACACTTACCACACCATACACGGTAGATATAGTACCTGGGAATGCACGACATATCAGTTGCCCGCTACCTGTGTAAGTTTACGCGTATTGCGTATACACTTACGACTGTACGATCGGATCGATGGTGTGCTAGTATCCGCATGAGAATCAATACTATTACAGCGATCAGAATGCATAGCGCACCTCGAGAAAGATCCAAAGCTAACAGTGGATCAGGAAATGCGAGATAAAGTTAGAACACTGGTAATATAGATGTGAATTGACGAAAAACGAACCACGAAGCTCCTATTAGAGTATCAGCAAGTGCAGCGGCATATATGAAGTGAGAAGGACAGACCAAACAACATTCAGGAGTTTGGATGCATCCGCAAAATCAATGACTAGGTACGTATAGAGAACATGTATACTGGTCACAACATGAATTGTTTCCAATACGCTGACATAAAACGTTAGTGTGCAAGTACTACCACCATTGCCATGCAGGCTCACCAGAGGATAGACACAACAGCTCTGAGAGCAGGATGATCCCGGTAAGTTGTGAAGTAGTAGTATACCTGAGCACCGAAGAGACCGTACAGCCTGGCGTGAATGCAAGGTAGTCAATGCACCAAGCTTGTACGTGTAGACAAAGACTCACATGAAAACAATGCAGAGAATGGCGAAGCACGGTCCCAAAAATGTTTCAGCGTTCGGACCTTCCATGTTTAGGAGTGGATTTCACTGAGCTGACCACGCATTGGTGGAGAGACGCGGTTTATATAGCGTGCAGGCTGAAAGGTACAGCATCCATGCATGTATCCAGGATGTTGCTCGGCCGATGTCCTAGCGCGCGAAGAACAAGTTGGGTTTGATTATCAGACCAGGTAACCTCTGCGAGTCGGCAATGAGACGAGATGAATCAAGTCCCTCGGCAGACTTCCACTGAGGTGTGCTGGCCGTTAACTGATAAGGAATACCACCATGATCTATAGCGTTCCGTGTGTCATGGAAAGTACTGAGTTGAACTCTGTGTTTGATCAGATTCACTTCAAGTTACCTGAGAGTCATGATGATAAGACGCGCGTCCGTGTGGAGGATGTCCACTTCTAGCCGCAGAGATGTGCATTGCGAGAAGAGACATCCACAATCTCAGGTGATCACAATTTCTCCTTGTAAATAGAAACTCCTCAGTTAAAGCGCCACTGATCTTGAATGAAATATCACTTACACGAGCGGCTCAATTGAACAAGTTTGTACGGTAGGGCATTGCAGCATCTGAAGAAGTTGATAGGTGACATGGACTGCTGTTAGATCATAGAACATAACGAGAGATGAGTTGTACGATCAGAGAGCTGTATTCTGGGATACCGAAACAAGGTAGAGAGAGATGTCGTTTAATTACGTCGCGGGGCCAACCACGGATATGCAATCTCTCACCGAGGAGTGTGCTTAGAACCTAGGATGTGTAGGGCACTTAGATGAGACCTAAGAGCGGTTTCCCACGAGTATATCCCCTTGATTCAATGATTACGACCACGACCACCAATTGATGATAATCCTAGCATGATAGTTGAGGCAGGCGTCGTGTAGTCATGCATTAATACCAGAGCGATTAACGCACAAAGAAAACCCGATGCTGATAAGAGAGGAACAGAAGTGGGAAAGCAAGACCACAGACTTCTTATTTGTCTGTAAATAGCTCGGATACTTGTTGCAAGTCTTTGTCTCCTCCGCCGGATAGACACTAGGAGCGCTGAATCAATGCGACCAGTGATTATAACGGCACGGCGTACTCACGACTACGACGTTCCTTTCTTTTGGAAGGGACTTTGCAAGTTGTAAACCTTCCCAGATAGCATGCAATGCTTCGAGGGCTATAATACGTTTAGCACGAGAATGTGAAATACGGTGAAGCTTGCGCTGCATACCTGGGATGATACCTTCAAGCCGTGATAGCATCTTGAACGCACGCAATGCCTGCTCATCTGTTGCTACAACATAGTCCGCTCGTTCCATGTCTTTCAACCAAGCGTGTTCAGGTCCAACCGCCGGATAATCCAACCCTGCACAAATTGTATGTGTGTCCGCAGTATGGCCGGTAGCCGACTGCAAAACGTATGTTTTGACACCATGGAATACACCTGGCTGTCCCCTTGCCAAGGTCGCGTAATGTTTGTTGCCGTCCAGTCCCTGGCCACCGGCTTCAACGCCGACCAACTTGACAGCTTTGTCGCCGATGAAATCGAAGAACGCACCGATGGCGTTACTGCCTCCGCCAACACACGCCACCACAGCGTCTGGTAGTCGTCCGATCTCGTCGTGCAATTGCATCTTGATCTCCTGTCCAATAATCTTTTGGAAGTCCCTAACAATTGTTGGAAACGGATGCGGACCAATCGCGGAGCCTATAAGATAGTAAGTGCTGGCCAGGTTTGTTACCAAATCGCGCATTGCATCGTTGACGGCATCCTTGATGGTACATGAGCCGGTTTTCACAGGAGTAACCTAGAAAATAACTCAGTGAGTGGATAGTGGGCAGAGAAGGAGACACACTGTAGCACCCAACATGCGCATCTTCTGAACGTTAAAGGCCTGGCGTCGAATGTCCTCAGTGCCCATATACACCACACATTCCATGTCGAAGCGAGCACATGCGGCGGCAACAGCTACACCGTGCTGACCACTGCCTGTTTCTGCGATGATACGTGTCTTGCCTATACGGCGAGCAAGGAGCAGTTGGCCGATGACGTTGTTGATCTTATAAGATCCAGTATGGCAGCTATACACAACGAGGGCTTTAGCGTAGTGGAATGGCCAACCATTGTAGAGACGTACAGGTCTTCCCGCTTTAGCCAGATAGTCGCACCTCCGGTCTGTTCGGAAAGTTTATCCGCCCTATACAATTTGGACGGGCGGTTCATATATCCATAGAAGCTTCGGAACTCTTGCCAGAATCCGAGGTCATTCATAGCAGACTTGTGCACCTGCTCGAGCTCCCCAAGGCAGTGCATCAAGCTTTCAGGAACGAATTGGCCTCCAAATTCCCCGAAACGGGAAGGAAGGACGCTGAAGTCAAGTTGAGGACGGACACGAATCCCATTGCCGGGATGTGTATAGGCGTTCAATTGTCCCTTCAGAGAGATTTCCCGGCAATACGCCTCTACAGTTTTCGCCAAGAGCTCTTTTGAGGACTCTTTGATGATCGTTACAAGCCTGCTTCCAATAACCACGCCATCTGCGCCAGCTTCCGCAGCAACTTCGAAGTGCCGACGCGTAGCGACGCCGAATCCAACCGCGAGAGGAATCGTAGTATGCTGTCGTATGCTGCGAAGGATATCTGGGAGGGCAGCGTTCAATTGCCGATGGATCGAGGACCCCGTTGTTCCCATCTACAAACGAAGATGGTCATTCTTTTCATCACATGAGTGCCATAAGAATATATCACGTACCTTTGATACAATGTAGATGAACGAATCAGCAATGGAGGATAGGTATTTGACACGCTGCATAGAAGTGGATGGCGCAATAAGCGGAACATAGGAGAGCCTGTAAACGAACACGGTTAGCTTCCATTGCAGCGCATACAATACCAGCAAAGACGCACTTTACTTCAGCGCACAACTCTCAACAATACTAGCCTCTTCGGGTGGTAGATCTACTATGATGAACCCGCTGGCTCCTGCGTCAGAGGCGTCTCGAATGGCCTTCTGCTCTCCATACGCAAGCACTGAGTTATAGTAGCCTGTGACCCGTATCAGAATTTCCACAACAAAAGAATGAATGACGACAAACCCATGAATAATACTGGCGCGATCAAACCCTTGACACGAGCGTCGCGTAGAATATCAAGGCAAGTTGCATAGCTGGCTCCTTGGCTGATAGCAATCTTCGCATGGTGATCAGCTAGCAGTAACTTCTTCCTGTTTAGTACTCACCGCATTAGTTTCTTGGATGGCTGGACCGTCAGCAACGGGGTCTGAGAAGGGCACTCCGAGCTCGATTATGTCCGCACTACCTTCTTGCATTGCGAGCATGATTGAGACGGTGTCATCGGCAGTTGGATAACCTGCAGTCACGAAAGTGACCAATGCAGGTACCCCCTGTAAAATATATATGCTGAGGATAGAGAGGGCCGCACATCGTCACATCAATTACCTCCTTTCTCTTCCGTTCGAAGACGTCTTTCAAGGCGTCCATTGTAAGTGCAGAGATCACTGGTAAGACGAAGAAGGGCGAGGTTACTGTCAAATCCATTAGTTATATATGAGAAGGCGATATATGATTGATAGTGAACTTATCAGCTACGGTCAAGCTTCTCCTCCTTTGGCCATACAGATCATGTCCATAGACAATTTCCAAGCGGTCTGATCAAAGAGGAATATTAAGGCACAGTTTTGATCTAGCTGTGCCGTATCCCCGAGTGTCGCTGGAAGTGCGATGGCTCCATAGCAGGGTCAATACATACCGTTCAGTGGGATTGAAGAATGATTCTCCCTCCAGCCGCCGGATTGTGTGATATGGATTCATTCTCCCCGGTACTTAATTTCTTCTTCAGCGAGTCTCCAAAATAACAATTTCAGAATGAGGCACTTGTTATTATACGTATGATGCACCCCGACGGCCCAGTGTGAGAGGCATCTCGGATTCCGGATGGTGCGGACAGAACAGAGAAAGAGCAGATTCGGTTGGGCAATATATGGCTACATGCTGAGATTATAGAGTAAGTAACGCCGTACATCGAAGGTATCAAGCACTTACTAGTGCTACTGTAGATAGACGTACAACTTGGACTAACACCACAGCCCAAGTTGTACGTCGAACCTTAAGCCTGTTGTACCTGCTGTCTGATACATCTGAAGGAAGTATGAGTACAAAGCATGGCCAATATGTCATAGAGTTGGATTCCGAATCACCTCGAGGGACCGCTGCAGATGTTGACTTTAGCTCAAGGTCGGTCCAGTCTGAGATCTGAGCGACGAGCGTGTTGGAGAGAACGTCTGCTGGCGCTACCAGGGTGATGCGTAGTTACGGCATTTGCCGAAGTACACTTCTCCTCAAATGGTAGGTATCCTAGAACGCGATCAATCACTGGCTGAAGCTCGCTCGATAAGTATTCCTCTTCGAATAGTATTTTAATGGTGCGTGTATTTATGTCACGGATGCTACCATTACCTGATTTGCTTGCTCAAATATCAATTTAACTTCGGTAACACCTAAGTCGCAAGTACAACAAGGTGAGAGGGCACGCGCGAGACAGGTGGCGAACATTTTGGATGCATAGTCGAGATTCCACGCACTCGCAGCATTCGAACCTAGCAACCCGTTCAAATTCTAATCTCACAGTTGCATATCTCACACCTGCCATGAATGAATACAATAGCGTGAAAAGCTAGCTACGCAGTTCGAATGTACCTCTTACCGGCCTATCACTATCCCTACTTCGTCACCATGATCACTTTCCGCCCGAATTACTCACCTTCTATCATCCACTTATCACTAATTCTAATAACACCACACACGAAGCATCATATCGTTTACCAACACCCTCTTTCGACTGCTCCAATCTAATTCAGATCCCACAATGAATAAACGAAGCACAGAACAGCCACTCCCAGGCTTATAGGTTATCACCCTAACAACCTCTTATGAACTTCGAAGTCCCTCCGCCTCGCACCATTTCAAACAAACAATACAATACCCACCGCACAGTAACTGAAACACAGTGGGAAAGAGGTACTCACAAGCACGAGGAATACACAATGCAGTAGCCGGTACTAGTAGTATACTCGACCGCAGACTCGGAGCTTTTTATGTGGGTTGAGGGTTACGACGCCGAACAACAGCGGTAAAAGCTACACCTTGAATAAGAGTAAGATCGCTAAACTGGCTACAGTAGTAGTATACGTAGGAAAGCGGGGTTGGAGATGGGGTTGGGGGTTGGGAGGACGAATTAGCGGAGTGGAAGGGGAGAAGGGAGATGTGGTTAAATAGAAGCAAAACGCACACACCACGAATTGAAACGTGCGAACATCGGAAGTGCGTGAAGTGAAGTGAAGTGCATGAAGGCGTGGCGGCACATGTGGTGAAGTCAGAGAAGCACACACCCGAGTAGTGCAAGACGAAGCGGGGAGTAAGCAAGAGACCGTCTGAGAACGTGAAAAACAATCAGGATCAAACAACAGAGGCATGATGAACGTCAAGAAACCGTGAGGTGAACGAGGTGAGCAAGTGATGCCACGGAGGTCGTGACGGAGACGCTGATGGGAACACATCACTGCAGTCTGACATGAACATGAGGAAAGCCAACGTGCACTGTGCGCCATCATCAGGATATCAGGAGATGCTACGGTTGGTGAAAGGGTAGGAGGATAGATGAAAAAAGGTCCGTAGGTGGTGAGCAGAGTAACGGTGTAGGGTGGCAGGGCTAGGAAGGTAGTGACGATCAAGGGGGTAAGAGGGCAGGTAGGAAAGCGAGGAACTAGTATGGCAGAGACAGCATACTCGATGCTAATGCGAAGGATAAATACGCAGCAATTACTACAACACATCACCATCAATTAGCAATCGGTATTCCCGTCGAGCAGCGAACAAGATCACCAACTCACCTAAAAGCATAACCAGCAAAAACACAACTGTTGGTACATTTTATCAATCCGTTTGCGGCGGCGGCGGGTCAGGAATAAGATAATGCATCGCCTTATTCCCAAAGCTCGACTTGTGATTGAGCACCGGGACCTCATAGCCGGCAGCGACCAAGTCCTCCCTGGACTTTGTAGCATGCAGATTGACATGCGAGCTCTCCGCGCTGCTTCCATATCCCGTCCTCGGTTCATCATGATCGTTGGAATGCCTTGCATTACCATCAAGAGGCGAAGTCGGGGGATACGTCGGCGAACTGGGATTGGAGAACGGCACGTCGTCGTATTTGGGTACAGCTTTCCTCGTGGCCCGTCTAGACGACCTGTTCCCGACGCGCGTCATCGATTCGGACCTAGCCAGCCCAATCATCGAGTTAGGGCGGCTAGAGGACTGTTCGCGCGCGGGGACATGAGGCATCGGAGGGTACTGCGTCCAGGAAGTAGGAGCCGCATCGCCGTGGAGAGCAGCCAGCGCAGCTGCGCGACTCTGGTTCTCCCTGCCGTCGGGGAAAGCGGCCATCGACGGAGGTGCGGGGGCGTAGTTGTAATCCAGAGGCATCGCGGGAATCTCTTCGTCGCTTTCCTTGTGCCCGTGAAGAGTAGACGGGGTACGTGTTCGGTCGTATTCGTAACCCAGTGAGGGTCGATCGTGTCCTATGCTGGAAGAGCTGTCGTGTTTCCCAATTCTGGAAGCGTAAGAGCCGGAGCGCTTGTTCTTGTAAACGTCGTCCCCGACAAGGGTGTCTGTGCCGTTGAAGCCATCTGCGGATACCTTGGGGAGGTCCCCGACGGCTTCTGATCCACGTCTCTTGCGAGGTGGGTAGGGGGTCGCCCTTCGCTTGTGGCGATAGTAGAGGAACGCACCGATGAGCAGTGAGAGAAGCGCCACGCCCCCGATTACACCTCCTGCAATCGCTCCGGCATGTGAATGCGACGATGTAGATGCTTGAGATACTCCTTCTGTAGGAAAGTCAGTGAAGGTGGGGTCACTGCCTGCGAGAGAAGGTGCGAGAGGTAATATGCTGAGAGGTAGATGTATTTGCGAGCTTGTTGGTGAAGGGTCGGCCATGATTGCACTTCTTCAGAGGCGTAGGAAATGAGCGACAGCGCAGTCGTCGATGATATAAGACAGGTCTTGCCGCGCTAGGGGGATAACGGAGGTATGGGGGGAAGAGGCCGTGTCGCAGAGCGTTCGGGGCACGATGACTGAACGCAATAAGTAAGGTTTCGGACATGGGGACCTGGGTGATGAGAATTGGAGCGGTACGTACCAGGCTCCTCGACAGCTGACTCGTTCTACTCCGGCTCAAAGACACTAAGCAGAACCGCGGCAGACGTCGACGACGAGGGTGGGGAGGACAGAGACGATGGAGATGGAGGTGAGGGAACAAGTTCCTCTGAAGAGAGTGGTCGGCGGTCGCACGGGAACAGTGCCCCTGGACGAATTGGGTGGTATGGCGCCTAAAAGAACGAGAAGCAGATGTAAAAATCCCACCGCAAGCTTGAGCTTACTGCTGTTGTTGTTCTCTGCAGACTGTGGGAGGCAGCAACGAGCAGCAAGGAGAGGGTATCAAAAGTGCCCGGGCGTTGAGCGTCGGGATGTCCCGACAATCCAAAACTTCGTTCATCTCGGTTCTGGAGCAAGCGTCGACGTCGGGCGGGACCTGGCCATTCATCTCAACATGTCGACAGCACCCACCCCGCAAAAATCTCGACTTTATTTTCTTATCGCCTCGATTACTCATGCTGCATTGACAGTCTTGTGTCTATCCTTACAAGTCTGTATGCATAATCTAAGCGAGCCTCGAGCCTCCCTACACACGTGGTGGAGTCATCCACTCTGATAAAAACTCATCTCCCCACATTGCTCGTATGGGCTCTCTCTTCTCTCTACTGCAGTGCTCACTTGTAACGGAGAGTACTCCAGTATCAGCACGGTAACGACTAGCCATGTCTGTGATTAATTCTGACGATAGGATCTCCGATGTCGAACTTGCTAAAGATGCAAGCTCGCTAAGCCTCCCTCAAGATAACCAGAAGTCCCTCACGCGCTTTCAACGAATTACAGACTTCCTGAAGAGATATGGTATCGAAACTAATGGGTAAGCCGCACATCCCAGTAACTCAAATTACAGACAACCCTAACTAACAGATATCCCTGGTATGTAGGATTGACCCAGTGCCAGAGGAAGCACGCACAGACACCAGACTATTCCAGATGTTCTTCGTCTGGTTCTCTGCCAACATGAACGTCCTCGGGTTCGCTCCTTTCCCCTTTTCTTCATGATGATCATCAAGTTCCTCTAACGCATCTGTCCACCTGACATGCACCATGGCATCGTATTTCTGAATCCAGTATGGGCACCGGCGCCGCAGGCCCCGCCTTCTTCAGTCTCGGGGTCAAACAGTCCCTCATCATCATCACCATCGTCGATATCATGTGAGTACACTCTTCTATCTCTTCCTCTATATAGCTGGCGTTATCTCTGTGCTATTCCAACCTAACCGGAATTATTGACGAATGCAGATCATGTGCCCTCCCAGCATATTTGTGCGTCCTCCAATTCTCCTTAGCTGCATATACACCCTTGTATTCAGCTGTACATCCGTGATAACACAGCGCCGTGTTCGGACCTAAACTGGGGATGCGCTCGATGGTGCAAGCTCGCTACTCCTGGGGGTACGGTCCTGGCTTACATTTCATGCTTGAGTCTATCGAACTGATGATGTATAATCTGGGAACTTAACATTACACAGATACTTCGGCTCGATTATTCCGAGTGCCCTGAACGTCTTCTCCATGCAAGGCTTCCTCATCCTGAACTGTATCATCGGTGGACAGACGCTGGCGAGTGTGTCTGGACATTTGGACGATACGCTGGGTATCGTGATTATTGGCGTTATATCGTTGATCGTGAGTGTCAATTGTGTACATCTAACTTCACGTTCTTTTTCATTAACCTAGCAAGCTGTGTATACCGAGAGTTAACTCACACCGCGTTTTTCGTAGATCACCTTTTGCGGGTACAACATCATACACAAGTCAGTTCCTCGTCCCTTCCAATAACTCAGAAACAGAATGTAACTGTCCTCATCTACTTCAGATACGAATCCATAGCCTGGATCCCAAACGTAATAACCTTCATAATCATGTTCGGCATCGGCGGAAAACACCTCCTCAACGCCCCCGCCCCTGCGCCCGTCACAGCAGCCAACGTCATCACCTTCGCCACCACCACCGCCTCCAGCGTCATCAGCTGGTGCTCCATGACACCAGACTATGGGGTGTACCACGACGCGAAGGCGTCGGGGAAGAGGATTTTCGTGTATACGTATTTGGGGTTCTTTGTGGCTAGTGTACGTCCTTTCCCTCCTCCTCCTACTCTCTAATATCGCTACACGCTCATCGACCGCTACCCTAATCCACAGATAACTGTCCACTACATCGGCGCAATCTTCGCCGCCTCCGCCCCCTACACTCCCACCTGGTCCACCGGCTTCGACAACGGCAACTCCATCGGCGGGCTCATCCAAGCCGTTCTCTCTCCCTTGGGCGGATTCGGAAAGTTCTTGACGGTGCTGCTGGCGCTGACGATCCCGAGTGCGTGTGCGCCGACGATGTATACGTTTGGGAGTAGTGCTATGACTGTGGCTCCGTGGTTTGCGAGGGTGCCGAGGTATGTTTATGTGTTGGTGTCGGAGGCTATGTGAGTGGATTGTTTCTGTTTATTTGTTTGGGAGGGACAGTGAGAAGTGAGCTAACGTGCTTCGTGGGATTGCTGTAGTCTTATACCCGTAGCCATCATCGGTGCAAAACATTTCTACGACACATTCGTAGACGTCCTCAGTGCGTACTCCCCCTCCCCTCCTATCACCCTCTCCTAATCCTCACCTTCTTCTCTCCCTTCCAGGCATAATCGGCTACTGGTCCGCCATCTCCGCCACCATAATCCTCACCGAACACCTCCTCTTCCGCCGAAACGCCTACACCTCCAGCGCATATAACCTGGCCGCATTCAACCGCCCTTCTCTCCTGCCACCCGGGATAGCAGCGGTCCTGGCGTTCTGCTGTGCTGTGGGGATTGTCGTGCCGTGTATGAGCCAGGTGTGGTATACGGGTCCGATTGCCCTGAAGGGGACAGGCGATATTGGTATTTTGGTGGGGGGCGCGGTGGCGGGGGTTGTTTATGTGGGGGCGAGGGCGGTGGAGAGAGGGGTGTTTGGGAGGTGAGGGGGTGGGGGTGGGGGTGGTGGGTGTATGTATAAATAAATGAGCGTCAAATGGGTTTATGTTTATTGCGCTTTCGCAGCGTTGTGGCTTGAAGATACCAGAACTTGCAAGATGCGTGTATCAAATAGTCTTTTATAAAGCATCCAAAACCCGATAGCGAAACATACACCATACTATCATCCACCAACCAATTGCGAATCCTCCACCTTTCAACTAGACCCCAACGCCCTTCCACTCCCCCACCGATGCCCACTCGTACTCCCCGTCGCCCTCTCCGCCCTCTCCCTAGGCGGCACAACATGCACACCACTCCCGCCCACACCCCCACTCGCGCTCCCTCCACCCGTCGGCACGCCCACAATCTCCCTCACCCACCTCGGCGCCTTCGCCCACTCCCACAACGCTCGCGTATCGTACACCCCCCACCACCACGCATGGCCCGCGATGGCGCCGGTGACGCTGGCGGCTGCGGCCTGTGGACCACCGATGATGAGGTCGATGAAGATGATGATGTAGGGGTAGTAGATGAGTGGGAGGGTGAGGATGCCGTAGAAGGAGGTTTGAGTGCCTCGGGGGGAGAGGCGGGAGTGTAGGTAGATGAGGCAGACGAGGAGAGGGCGGGTGAAGGTGTAGGATTTGAGCGGGAGGTTTAGGGCCTGTGTGTGGAGTGAGTGAAGTGAGTAATGAGAGAAGGAGAAAGAGGGAAGTGGGGCGTACGAGGATGAAGGCGTTGGCGAAGAAGAGCTGCCATGCGTAGTCGGGGGAGCGGGCTAGGAAATGGTTGGTTTCGACTGCGTTGGAGTTTTGGCTGTGATGGGTGAGTACTTATAGGTGTATGACTTGACTATAGATGTGCGTACTAGAGCATGATAAAGTCAAAGAGAAATTGCATTCCTCCGCCTATACAATATGAGTCAATCAGTCTACTATGGGATGGAGCACAGTACTTAATCACGTACCCCCGTAGAAGAAAGCAGTATAGACTCTCCATATCTAGTCCATCATAAAGTCATGATCAGCATATGATACAGAAAGAGAAACCCTCGTTGGTACTCACCTCAAACTTCTTGAATGCTAGTTCCGTAACATAGAGAAGCTTGTACGGCGAGACGAACTGCAATATCGCGGAGAGCGTGATACCGAGAGACGACCCGCACAGGAAGCGTGTGACGGGTGGTATTTTGTTGATCTCGTAGGCCAGAGCCGACATGGCTGGTCAACGCGTTGAAGACAGGTTGAGGTCGTTTGAGGTTGTTTGAGGAGGAGGAAGAGCTCGAGGACAACTTCGAGGACAACTTCGAATTGCACGACGTGGTCAGTGATCGCAGGTTCCAGAATATCAGATTCGATCGGGCAGGAACAATCACACAGTCGCGTAGTGTTGTCGACGAGTCGAGTTCGACTCTCGAGTCAACTCGACTCGCGAGTTAGCGAGGCAAACTCGCAAACCGAGTCGAGTCGAGTTTCAACTCGAGTCGACTCGCGAGTCGCTGATGGGGCTACCTGATTGGCTAATAAGCACTTTTCTGTGATGTCGGTTCGCCTAGCCCTCTGACATCAGTCCAGTTACATCAGCTGACGTCAAGTTCGGGCGTTGTCCCCCAGGCGCTAATGTAGGGAACCGGCAGGGGGCCATGTCAGGCGCGTTCGACCGTACGCCCGTCATTGTTGACCGTTTTTGCTCGCGGGATAGTAAGTCTGTACTTTCGAAAGGCAGGCTAGATGTTTTTAAATCCATATTTACGTGGTGTGGTGCTTTGAAGTCGATGAAAACTAATTCCTCAGGATGGCCGGGGAAATCCGAGACTCATGATCCCGACTCGATTGATAACTCGACGACTCGACTCGACTCGACTCGAATTATCGAGTTTTCCGAGTTGATCAACTCGACTCGACTCGACTCGACTCGTGACAACACTACAGTCGCGGTATTTACCGTGGGCGCTTAATGTCCAGTACGTTCATTATCAGTCAGGCTAAAGCTTTCTAAGGCCGTCTGCCTATTCTTGCTCTCAGATCTAGAGCAAGTTTACCACACCGAATAGCGGTATGTGTCTAAGTCTCCGGAATCACCTTTTTTCGGACGATCAGCTAATAAGTACTTAGGCTCTCACCTGGCCATGTGTCGCTTCGTCACCGCTATACACAATCTTGATTCCTATAAAAGTGCATAAATATCATTCTCAAATTGCTAGTGAGGCTTGTACTCTGAGAGCAAGATCCCTGCTGCCAGCCCGCGGCAGCCCTTTCGAGTTACACAAGGTTATCCAATAGTTGGGTGGCGCTCCTTGTATACCCCGAAGGTAAACGCGGACGGAGACGTGAGCTAGTCTCGAATCAGACACCACAAGCTCTATTCGCATACAGAATGAGACAGCAGACAGCGGAAATTGACTCCTGTACAGTATGCCACAGCTTGCCTGAAATGGCAGAGATGAGACTCACGTTAGCGTGAGTTCTCATGTGAAGTAAGTACAGCACTATAAGCATGTCTATCATCTGCTCATCTCTTTCTATCCCAGCATTTGGCATACTCAGTGTAACTAGCGGCGTATAGATATGCAACCGGCATGCTTTCGTTGAGCATACAATATCAGCAATCTGTGCAGTGACATGTACAGTCGGAATGACATTGGTTATCACCGCGCCATGTCGATGCCTACAGGAGATGTGGCTCATCTTGGGAGTAACAATAGCTCACAGCTGTGCAAGAGCTCGATGACTCTGGCAAAGACTGCTACTCTTATATGTATGTGTTCGAGACCCGCATGCTAGATTAAGCTGAAAACTGATACAGCAGGGATATGTGCCATACCAGGACCTCGATATACCGTATGATGTGAAGGTGAGCTCCCCCATGGCGCGCATGATATTGTGTTTACAACTTTGCAACTTGTCACTGGGGTCGTAGGGACGATGCCGTCGCACGGCTCCTGGTGTCTTCCAAAGCCGTTGCTGCCAGCTTCATCATGGAACACTTTGCGGCATCCTTCGTTCTCCTATAGTATACATTTCTACGGCAGAAGGTAGACACGGAGTCTGCATGAAGTGGACATGACGGTACCTGCTGCTTCTCGTCTACTCGAAGGAATTCGAGGACTTTGCTAAGGTAAACCGTATATATGCTCTAGGTATATAAAGGCTCGGTATTTAATCTTGTTGCAGGTCAGTTCTCCTCGCCACAGCAATGGTTCTCACAGACTCACTTTCACAGTCCCCACCATTCTCCAACCGATTTGCCGTGTCATATGCCACCGAGGCTGTCGCTTTCGTCTTCGTATCTGGTCTCCTGTACTATCTGGTACCGTACCTCCGAGACTCGCAAGGTATACGCCGCTGTCCTGGCCCCCGGCTCGCAAAGTTCTCCTGCCTTTGGTTCTCCCGCGAGATACTTGAGGGACGCGTACAGACGAGCTTGAAGGGGTTGCACGAGCAATACGGTATGCACACTCTTTTTTTGACACTCGATGCCAGTGTAGAGACTAACTCTCTGACGCTATAGGTACCTTCGTTCGAATTGGTCCTAACAATGTATCCATCTGTTCTCCTGATGCCCTGCAGACGATCTACGCCCACTCTTCCAATGCCCTCAAGTCTTCTTTGTACGACGCATTCGCGCCTTTCGGCGCCGCGCGTAGCATCTTCGATGTCACGTCTCGGGAAGACCACGCTAGGAAACGGAAGGTGCTGTCGCACATGTTAGCCGCGAAGAGCCTTCAAGAAGTCATCCCGATCATCTACACGCACCAAAAGCTCTTTGTAAAGCACTGGGATGATATGTGCGTTAGTGCGGCTAAGGGCGACGAAGGTGAAAAGGGGGATTGTAAGTGGGAGGCAAAAGACGGGAGAGCGTGGTTCAATGCTATGCCCTGTGAGTTCGTCTTGGTGTACGTGATAGACTGCTGAATATCGTACATGTAGGGTTCAACTACATCGCATTTGATGTGATAGGTGAGGCTACTGGTCGTTGAGATGTGAACAGATCGACTCACCATCTTCAAGGCGATCTGGCATTCGGAGCACCGTTTGGCATGCTACCTGCAGTTAAAGCAGAGACACTGGTAGCTCAATCGGCCGAGCAGGCAATGGACACGTTCGCCTCGAAGGGCAGCGACTCCATCAAGTACCGCACCATCAACGCGGTCAAGACGATCAACGCCTCCAATGCATTCGCCACTTTCATCGGAAGTCTCCCAAAGTGGGCAAGACCGTACATCATGAACTCACCGACATTCAAGCGGGAACTGGGATCGAGGAAGGCTCTCGGTGCCATGGCGGTGACTGCGGTATCCAGGCGGCTCAATAGCACGCAGCCGATCTTGAGAAGGGACTTCTTGGCGAAGTTGCTCGACGCCAGGGACGGGCATGGGCATCCGTTAGGAAAGCAGGAGTTGGTCTCTGAGGCGTTGAGTTTGCTCGTTGGCGGGTCCGATACTACGGCCAAGTAAGTCAATTATCTGTCGTCTTCTCTCTCAATCTCACGATGATAATCTTTCGCGTCCATAGTAGTTCTGCCGCTCTAGTATATTACCTGGCTCAGAATCCGTTCTATCGACGCAAGCTCCAGGCGGCACTTGACACAGTGCTCGGACCTCCACACTTCTCCTTGTCCTCCGAAGATGCCATAAACCAAGACAGCCTCACCAAGCTTAAGGAGTGCGAATATCTGAACAACGTGATCAACGAAGGCCTCCGATTACACTCTACCGCCGGATTCGGACTACCGCGTGTCGTACCTGAGGGAGGTATGGTCGTTTGTGGGGAGATTCTGAAGGAGGGCACGGTCGTGAGTACCCCTGGATTCGCGTTGCATCGGATGAAAGAGGTGTGGGGTGATGATGCGGAAACATTTAACCCGGAGAGATGGGATAGGGAGAACAGGGTGGAGATGTATAGAGCCTTCTCGCCGTTCTCGATTGGCCCCAGGTGCGTTTTGTATCATTTGGCTTATTAGTTCGTTTGTACTCAGATGCTCTTTGAATAGAGCGTGTCTAGGACGTTACCTCGCGCAGATCGAGTTACAGGTTTTCATCGGAACAATATTCCATAGGTACGACGTTGCACTGGCTTCGCGCGACCAGAAGGTGAGAGGTGCTGTTGTAATGATGGACCGTATCTTGTAACTACGTTTCTCTCCTTCGTAGATGCACGTCCACGAAGGGTTTATACGGAAGCCAGAAAATGTATACATTGGTGTGAAGCAAAGGTGGATCGCATCCTCTGCGGCTCACGTTGGTAAACCCATCTAGGCTGCATCCCGTGCTAACTGGCGACAGCTTGTCGAACTACTCTTACTTGTCCCGAGTCTCGTGTATGATGTCCCCCCACTCGAATATACTTATCACACATGTCTGTGTGCCCCTGCGAACGACTCGGACTCTACTCTAAATCACTGCTTGTATGCCGTTTTGGGGATCATCGTCATCGTTGACTGCCGGTACGATCAGCAACATGTTAGTGTCGAGACGCATGCGCGATAAATACGGTTCTCATTATGGCCATGACCGTGGCAGGTTACAATTGTACATGCATGTAGACAGCACACTGAGTATAAACAAACGAACATGAGTGACCTGCGAGGCTATTACTTATCTTCACCAGATTTTACAATCAGTCCACATGCAATCGTACCAGCATCATCTTCTTGCACACGGGGCATTGGAAGTTCTTCGAGAGCTCCGCAACAATACACCTATATGCGCCATCAGTACGTTATAGCGATGTCGCTGATGTATCTGTACACGTACCGATGACAGAATAAATGGCCGCACATAGTGACAGTCGGCTCGTGTGGCTCATCCATGCACAAACGGCAATGCCAGCTCGTCTGACCCGAAAGAACTTTGGTCCTGGAGTCACTGGAAGTGTCGCTACTCTGAGTGCGTTCGCTGTGCTGGATGCTACTGGTTCGACGGCTTGTGTACGTTGGCGGGTTCTTCCGCGGGGGCTCGCTGTCGGCAGTATACTCTGCATTCGGGAGGATCGAAAAACAGACTCGGATGTGAGACGACCAATCGTGGTGTGTTCATAGTACGCACCTGACGTATCGCTCGAAGACTTTGCATCAACAACCCGCTCTGATCCTCGAGCGTCTGATGGACATTGATCCACGCCATGGTATTCTGCTCGATACGGCTCTGATGAGATATCCTCCTGTGTGGGTTCGACGGGGATAGTAGTTACTACGGGGCTGTTGAGAACAGGCTCCGTTGTGGTCGGACTGAATGCCCGCGAAGGAGATTCAACACGGTTAGTAACTTCCTTGGCTGTGGCCATGGTTGTGAACGACACGCGGGAGGATGTTCGTGTATCGGGTTGACCGAAGTCGAGCTCTGAGCGCACTGCAGGAGGGGAAAGTGCAGGGGATGCAGGCGAGGTCCCGACGAGAGAGATTGAAGACGGCGCAGCGGTAAAGTGGCCTTGAACTGGTGCAGGACTTGTTGGACTTCTGGCGTCTTCGTTGTACGAGTTCAAGGAGCTAGGAGTGGTGAGACGCTCCGGAGTGGAATTACGACTGCTGATGAGAAAGATCGACCATGTTAGCTTCGACAATCTAGAGCTCTGACAAAACTGACCTCTCGTATGTCGGGCTCTCGTCTCCGAGCACACTAGGTGTCATAAGCTCTACCGTACACAATGGCTCGGGCATGCGCAATCCAAGCCTCTTGGTGTTTTGCACAGGAGGAGGCGCGATGACGATAGGAGTGACGGGAGGAGGTTCCAGACCAGCTTGTGGTGGTTCAGTCACAATAATCCGAGTGGTAGAGGGTGCTGAAGACGGCCGAGGTGATACTGATGCCGCTGGAATGTCCGTCTGCCAGCCATTACTGTTGAGAGAAGGGTATGCAAAGGTCAACGATGACGCCCGGCTACGTACCATTGGCTGAAGAGGAACAACTGTGCTGGCATCCCTCCTAGACTCGGGCTGCGGTGATATGGAAGAACGTGGCGAATTGGAGCGCGTGGATCGGGAGGAGCGAGAGGTAAAGAAGGTGGGGGAAGAGTTGCGTGGGAAAGGGGACGCAACGCGGGACGTTGTAGCACTTGTACCTTGCAGCCGTGGAGAGCCAACAAGAGAGCGCAGAGATCGAGGAGGGGATAGAACAGGCGATGAGAGCTTGCTGCTTGGACGTGATGACGGAGAGGCAAAGTGAGAAGTTTGTAGATGCTAAAGACATGGTGAGCATCTGAGCGTGTAAACGCAAAACGGAAACTTACTATTCTATACGCCACATCATCGAGGAACCCTTGGCCGCAAGGGATACAAGTGGGGTGGAATGAAGAGCTCATGAAGTGCCCTTGAAGGTCGATTATGTGGTAGAACGTAAGATTACACTTTAGACAATACAAATCGGAGTGGTATGAGGTGGAGCTCTGAATCCCATTTTCAGCACAGTGAGGAGATAAACTTCAGTAAACTCACCTCGACAGGAGAGAGATCATGAGAGATCGAGGTATGCTGACAAAGGCGATCAGCAATTCGCGCAATTGCAAGGTTTAAATCAACTCACTTCGTTAAGGGAAACCATGTCTCGGAAACCTTCGCCGCACAGGTCACATATAGGATGCAGAGATGAAGCAACACTGCGGTAATGAGATCGTAGCTGGTCCTCGCTTTGGCATCCCACGTCACATATGTTGCAGAATAGTTCAGGATGGCTGCTTTTCACATGCTAGGATTACGTGTGATGATCAGTTTGTCCTCTTGAAAGCGAGGAAAGGTCGTACCTCGTCGAACTTGGGCAAATCTGCTAGACCTTGATCACAAATCAGACAGAGGGGATGACTGCCTGAAGACTTGAAATGCTCGAATAGTTGCTTCTGGTCTTCAAAGGCTACCTGACATGGGTGGCAGTTGAACTCGCGGAGGGGAGGAGGGTGGATCATCCGCGCATGCTAGTTCAGCGACGTGAGTTGTAACCTGGTATACATGTGCAGGGGACGTACACGAGATAACGTAGCAGCATCCGGAAACGCGGCCTCACACTGCGAACAAGATGGATGCCTTGGGTCCGATCGATAGTGCTGTTTGAGAGCATCCTGGGTCAAGTAATAACGGTTGCATAACCGACATAATAAGTCTTGATGGTTCTTAGCCAGATGCTAATGCTATTGTCAGTGTGGATTAAAGAACCAATGGCACAGAAACGCACTCCATTCCTAGCAAAGAAGGTCGGAAAGCTTTGGCTACAGATCGTACATGAAAACTTGTTCGAATGCGCCTTGCTGGTCTGAACGTGTTGATTGTACGCATAAGTACTTGGGAACACTCGTCCTGGGCAGACTTTGCAGCTGATCATCGCTAAAATGGTTATGAAGGAGAGGTATGCTGTGCGCTATGCTGGAGGCTCGGAGTCGACAACAAACGATAGCCTGAGGCGGTCATGTTTAAACGGCAATTGATGTAGTGTGGGGCATGCGGAATCCGCATGTATACCTTCCCATATCCTCGCTGATCTAAGAGTAATCAAAGTTAATGCAAAACCCAGTACTTCTTTAGCATCACATTGGCACACCTTTTACATGAGGGATTCGCAACGTGCAGAACGTGCGTAAGGCTTCTATGCCTGCGGCTCAGGTTTTCAACTAACGAGATACTGTTTCCGATGCAACACATTTCAGCTGTGACGGTAAATAGTCAGAACAGACCCGCTAGCATGGCTGGTAAGACCTACTTAGGTACGTGATAATTGGTCTGCAGTACTACTAAGTAGTAGTGACAATCTGAGAAGACTCGGATTTCCACTGAGTCTCGGCGAGAGCGTCTGTCTTTGTGGCGTGCGACTTCTTCACCCGAATAGGTATGTCGCCGCAGGACTCCGACGCTCAGAACCTTTGTTTGCGAACCTTGCTATGAACCCACATCGACGACGCCCCTACCAGAATCCAAATAATGCTCAATGACCTGGCCTTTGTTGCTATATTATGATTCAGCCCATCATGGTTTGAGACTATGGCTTGGTGAGTCGTGCTGGGCTTGACGACAACAAGGGGGGACTTACTGCGCCTCGTGTCCTCTTCGCTGTCACCAGATCTCTCCCACATATATCCTGATCTTTCCACATACCCTTTGGTGTCACCATAGAATGGCATGACCAAGTAGACTCTTCGGTGAAAACACTTTTGTTACCGGTGCCTCTAAGCTTGTCACGGTTAAAGCATTCAGACCAAGACTGACGCTTTCGCAGTGGCAAGTGCTGGCTCGTGAAGGACCTGGTGACCATCCCACGTTAACTGCACGTGCAATTACTTTAATATCGCTCGAGCATGAGAGTGTCAAAAACAAGGTTTTTGCAGTGCGCCTTATACCCACGCTCTGGTCCTTCTCTACCGTCACTACCTTGAGCTCGTTCGCTCCGCCAGACGATTCACCACACCTCGCATCTCGTAAATTGGTCCTCGCACTCGAGGCTAGTCATACCATTGGCAAAGCGATAGTACCGGGTCGAGCAAAATGGTGTCGAGGATACCGCTTCTTTCCGGGGGACGCTATTACTATAAGAAGTTCAGAAGTACTGTGATCAGCGACATCTGGCCTGAAGTGCTCTTCTTCACACTGGTGGCTGTTAGTGAGTACAACTTCTATCATCATCAAGTCGCAAAATCGAAACTCAGACATTCCTAGTGGTTGTGCTTGTATCCGAACTAACCAGTACCTCTCTGGCGGTATCAAATCAAATGCTGACTGTCCTTGGAACTGTCCTCGGTTTAGTCATATCGTTCAGGACTTCAACAGCATATGAGAGGTAAGAGCCAAAGAACTGCTGCAGACGCTGACAACTTGACACACGACTCTATTTGTCAGGTTCGCCGAGGGTAGAAAGCTTTGGACTAACCTGGCAATCGGCTCAAGAAACCTGGCACAGATCGTACGAATCGTATCATGATTTTTCCGCTGATATTCATCGTTCACCAGTCGCTCTTAGATATGGATTCATGTTCCTTTCGAGCGCGTGAACAAGACCACGGGCAAGACGAAGCCCCACCTTGAAGTGGTCATCGAAAAGAAGAGTATGATTAATCTCGTACAGGCATATTCGGTATCAGTGAAGGTAAGTTGATACACTATATGATCTGGGAATCGTGCTCAACATGCATAGCATCTACTTCGAGGAGAAGCAGGTGTATACTATGAGGACTTATATCCTCTCATCTCCTTTCTGCCTCGGTTCTGTACGGACGTTGAGAAGGCGACCGAGGAAGATGTTCTACCGCTATGGAAAAGCTCGGACATGGACTTCAATGAGTTTCAACGCACCTACCACACCCTAGTCCGTCCTGCAGCAGCCAGATCGCAGTCCATGCCTCTCACCGATATGCGCAGGAGCGACGAAACAACTGTATCCGAAAAGCCAGCCGCTGACCTCGCCGACCATCGTCACGGACGCTTGAAACGCGCCAAAACGTTCGACCCAGAAGCGGTTCTTCCAGTCGTACCCGCTGAGCACACTCTTCGACCTCCACGCAATCCGCCCTATGATAGTATCTTGGATTATCTGCCCTTCCTACGCAATAAACGTCTCGAGAAACGCAGATCCCCGCCACCTGCGATGGAGCGCTCGCGAACCACAACAGGACGGAAGATCAGGCCAAAGGTCGCGGACTCCGATGTACCCATGGAGATTTCGCTCTTCTTATCAAGCTACTTCATATCACTCATGAGGAAGGAGCTACTCACGCCAGCTTCCGCGACTGCAATGAACAATGCCATCATATACCTGCAAGACACGGTCTTCAACCTTGAGAGGATCAAGGATACGCCGTTGCCGTTTGCATACCAGGCACATCTGAGAATGTCCGTGTGGTAAGTAAGCACTTTACAGCTCTCGACGTGCTGCTCATCCCGCGTATTTCGTAGGATATATCTGCTACTTCTCTCTTTCCAAATCGAGGGTTCCCTGACATGGGTGACTATTCCGTGAGCATCGTCGCATTTGCTCCTTGTTATAGTTCTTACTACTTCTCAGAGCCACGGCGTTCGCCTCATTTTTGTTCCTCGGCTTCCTCGAGATTGGCCAAGAAATGTAAGTTTCGACTATCTGCGCCTTGCGTTATGCTCACGTCAACCCAAGTGAGAATCCCTTCGATTACGAACTCAATGACCTGGGTACGCCAGCACGATACTGCAGTTTTCTATCTCTTACTTGTGTCATCGTAGATCTGGATCACTTTTGTCTCTCGATCGAGAGGGAGCTTCACGAAATAACTGCCGTGAGTGTGCCCCATCGCGCCTCCGTTCCCACTGTGACGCTCGCTTACTTACCCATCTACGTAGCACCCAACCCCCGATCCGGACGGTTTCATATTCACGGAATGGAATCAGCCCTTTGCGCCTGCGGATCGCAGAAATGCGAGAGCCATGCTTGATAATATTGAGCATGCGTATCACGGCGCTGATACCGGGATGTACCACATACGGAAAACCTTACTGAAAAGTTGGCGAGACGTCGATGAGGTGACTCGACATCGACGATCGTAACGAAAGCGTGTGGTTTCAGGGTATTCTATCGGGCTGTATTATCGTTTGTATCAGGTACGTTCGGTCCTTCTTTTCTTATGTAACCCCTCACAAAGCCTTAACGGATAGAAGGAAGGATCTTAATCTACGGAATCTACGTCGTGTGACTACGTCTGCGCGCTGGCGCTGCGGCGTCCTGTACTCTCGCAGAGATTACTGCCTCCACCATGACCCACTCAATTTGCTCGCACACATGTCTTTGAACATTTCATTTAGAGGTCAGTGTGCTATAGTCCGCGTTCACGTCTGGGGCATAAGGAGTAGTGTTGAATTGTCAAGACTGCTTGAAACGATCATCGCATGTCCTATGTGGCAGAGCGGCGCTCTAATCGACCGGAACTGTTGGAAAGCTTGAGATGCTTAATGCTCCTCCTACTCGTGGTGGGCTGGGCGTCTTTGTGGCGTAATGTTAGCGACGCCTTCTCGTTGTCTACTTATCTGGTAGATGGCAGATTGAGGGTAGCAAGAGGTTCCGGGCACGCGAGGATGAATCAACAGGGATAACAAGCCAGCTGCCAGTGGTGTCGACCTTTTACGAGAATGCAGTTCCGCATCATGTCCAGAAGTTTGCGAAGTGCTGCCCCAGATATTTGAGGTAGCCCTCTATCGGCCACCTGGGTAAGTAATGCTGCTCCACCAACGTGTTCAGCATGGAAGAGCTTACTTTTACGGGACAGCTGGAATGTGCTGTCCACTCGTTGGGTAGGTAATCTGGCTGAAGATACTAAGAATCCCTTGATGTTATAAGGTTCAGGACATGGAAATCTAACGCGGGGTGGGTGTTCGTCCACATGTTTGCAGCGTGCAGTGACTTTACTCACAGGGACTATGCCTCACATCTGCGGGCTGGGACACGGATAGCATAAGCCATATAAGTCGGTTCGGTCTATTATGCAGGTCGACTTCCTCTCATCTCCTTCTGTCCACTTCACAAATCTACTGTAGGAACATGTCAAACACCAACAAATCCTTTACCCTCGGGCATGTCTCAGAATCCAACACACGTCACTCAACGTTTCAAGATGGTCTCTCAAGAAGTACCACCGCTATGACGATGCTCGAAAGGCAGCGCTTCCAGGTTACTCGGTTTTACTACCAAAGGTTCAGAACCACCGTTATCAACGACATTTGGCCTGAGATGCTGTTCTTTACCTTGGTTTCAGTTAGTGAGTATACAATTCACTTTCCAGCTTGCCAAATAACGGAGGGCGCTATAGTGGTTGTTCTCGTCTCTGAACTCACGCATACGTCACTTGCGGTGTCTAATGTAATGTTGACTGTCCTCGGAACGATTCTCGGGTTGGTCATATCGTTTAGAACAACGACAGCGTACGAAAGGTATACTCTAGTTTTCACCTACTTATATAAAGCTTCCCCATGGTCACCACCGATTAGGTTTTCTGAAGGTCGAAAATTATGGACAACATTGGCGATGGGATCCCGGAATCTCGCTCAGATTGTCAGTTTGTCATGTTATCACCATCCTATACGTCCACTGATACTGCGAGAGTTACTTTCTTAGATATGGATTCACGTCCCTTTTGAATGCGATGACCCACCAGAAGGTACGAACGAGAAGCAGTCGGATCTCCGAGCAGTGATCGAAAAGAAGAGCATGATAAGTCTTGTTCATGCGTATTCGATCTCAGTCAAAGTAGGGTTTGAGCAGATAATCTCACATCGTATATTGATACAAGATTAATAGCATCTCCTCCGAGGAGAACCGGGGGCTTACTACGAGGACCTTTTCCCCCTCATCTCCTTTCTGCCACGCTTCAGTACGCTTGATGAGGCCGGGACCGAACATGATATATTGCCGCTTTGGAGGAGCTCAGCCATGGACTATGCCACCTACAGGAGGATGAGTAACGGTTCTGATTCCACGACGCCTGCATCCGAGAAACTGGAAGAAAACTACCAACAGTTGGAGGAATGTTCGAAGCCAGTCTATTGGCAGAAACGCAAGGCATCCGATCTTGAAGCGCTTCTTCCTGACGTACCCAGTGAAAACAGTCTCCTACCTTCTCGAATCCCTCCACATTACAACATACTCCATTACATCCCCTTTCTGCGCGGCATGGTCCCTCGCGTCCGCGATGACTTCGATATCCATACAGATCCCAGTAAAAATGGACGCACAGCAACTGGAAAGAAAATCAGACCGAAAGTCGCGGACTCAAATGTTCCAATGGAGATTCTACTCTTCATTTCCAGTTACTTCATGTCGTTGATGAAGAGGAAACAACTCACTCCAGCCTCAGCGACTGCGATGAACAACGCAATCGTGTCCTTGCAAGACGCTGTGGCCAACCTCGAAAGGATTAAAGACACGCCGCTACCATTCGCATACCAGGCTCATCTTCGAATGTCTGTTTGGTGAGTTTGCGCCATAGCTAACCTCTGAATAACTCTGTGACGGATTGTTGGTATACTAGGTTATACCTTCTACTTCTTCCGTTCCAAATTGAAGGCGCCCTGACATGGGTTACCATTCCGTAAGTGTCCTGAGACTCTGCTCTGTGATTTGAAGCAAAATGTGAAATGAACGTCCTCTCTCGCAGAGCTACGGCGTTCACATCGTTTCTTCTTCTTGGGTTTCTAGAGATTGGTCAAGAAATGTGCGTGTTAGATACTTCTCAGAATGTACTGCCATCCCGCACTGACCCTATTGATAGCGAAAATCCCTTTGATTATGAGCTGAACGACCTCGGTATGTTAGCAAACCCTTTAACACCCGTTGTTTCGTTTTTTGATCAGTCTACCTGTAGACCTTGATAAATTCTGCCTTATAATTGGGCGAGACCTCCACGAGATTACCGCTGTCAGCCATGTCTCATTTACTACGTGCAATTTAGATCGATCTCTAACGCAACCTGCCATCTCATCCAGCACCCAATTCCCGACCCACATAGCTTCATCTTCAGTCAATGGAACCAGCCGTTCGCGCCCGCCGACCGTGCTAATGCGAAAGCAATCGTCGACGATAATGAGCATCCTTATCACGCGAGCGAAACGGGGACACATCAAGTACGGAGAACGCTATTGAAAAGTTGGCATGAAGTAAATGAGAAGACCAGGCCTGGTCTGTCGTCTTGGAAGTAGTTTAATTCTTAGCATCTGTCTGGACCGCGCTCTCATACGTATACGTTACAAATATAAGTAAGAGGCTGTTGTGGAAGCTGTATTAGTACAGACCAGGGATCAGTGTATGGTCAAGAAGCAGCATATACGAATGTGCAGTAGAAGCGTTCTACAGTTGTAGTGGTGGCACGCAGATTGATCTTTGGAGAGAAGATTATTCTTACAGAGTACATTTGGCAAGAGACTACGTGTTTCGCTGCGATGACAGCGTCTGTACAAGAGGGACTGCACTATTGAACCATTGCAAGAACCTCAGTCCAGGTTAAGACTGGCAAGTATGACCGTGTGACAAACGGGACACTTCAAATTCTGCCACATCTCGCTGATAATGCAGCTATACCGAGACTGGTCAGATAGCGATGTTATTCATTGGAGGAGCTTGCTCACCCACGGCAAAACACATGACCGCACATCGTCGTGGTCGGTCGGTTCGGTTCACAAGAACAAACCTTGCAGATAATACGAGACATAGTTGGAGGTGAAACCGGGGCTACAGGGAATTATTTGTGTAAGCTCGACAACGTATATATAGAAAGACTGAATGAGGTGTATACCTCGCTGCTCAAAGCTAGTAGAAGTCCCCCGTACATTGCAACGATTTGTGTCGTTGAAAGGCACTTCACTCAAGCCGGACGTTTGAGCAAAAGGATCGACGTTGGGAAGAGACGGGCCCGGGAAGCCAGCATTGGTGGTACGCCGAGGGTTGACATCGAGCAGGGCGGTTGGATGCGATGCCAGATCGACTAGCGCCGCACGGTCCTCGGCGGCGATAGTAGCTGATTCATCCTCGACCTCTGAAAATTTGCCGCAATCAAGAGATCCATCCAAGTTGTCCGTATCCTGCTCAGCATCTGATGCCATTTCCCAATCATAGGGCCCGACGGCCAGCTGCACCTGAGGATGTATAGAATTTGAAAAGTGGCTGACTTCAGTAACTCTGTGACTTACGCTATGATCGTCGAGAGATACGCGTGGTGAGTCGTCTTCGACCACACTAGAATCTTTCTGGATCCCAATGCGGGGGGTAATGCAGTCACTTGTGACAGTTTCAATTTCTGGGCGATGTAGATCACCATGAAGAGAAGCCATTTCTTGCGCGGATTTCAAGGGCATCCACCCCCTGTAACGAGTCAGACTAGAATACCAGATAGAAATAAGGGATAAGACGTACGGCTCCTGCTGCTGTGTCTGTTATAACATAGATTGCTCAGTACTATTGAAGAATAATCGATAATAATTCATACACTACTCACCTCTACGTGTATATGAGTGTCCTCATTGACATCTCTGGCCATCCTGCTGCCGGACGTCGTCTCCGCAGTGCTATCGGACTCTTCCGAGTCAGACATATCCAGCATGGGTCCAGATTTGAAATGAATATCTAGGGCGACGCTTCGTGAATCGCGTTCTTCAAAGTGAGAGCGTACTAGAAGGGTAACGAAGTCAAGACCATGAAATAATTTCTTGATGTTTATAGAGGCGTAAGGCGAGACTGCGAGTTGTTTTTGAGCATCCTCGCAGGCAGCGCGAAGGAGATGAAGCGCTCCCTCATCGCTGCTTGGATCGATCCTGTACTTATCCTTGAATCTGCAGATGCAGTGCGCGATGAGAACATCAACAGAGGGGGGTGCAGCGTCTGTATGACATTATTCGAGTAAGCGAATTGCAACTCCGAGAAAGCGAGAACAGTGAGTCACCTTCACACGTCGTTAAATCCTCTTCCTCTTCCCGACCACTGGCACTACACTGGGAGTCCTCATCGATAGAAGGGGCCGTAGATACATGAGTACCGAGGCCGAGAGGAGGTGCTCTTGTGTTGCTCAGTGAACTGCATAATTCTTCGTAGGCCTGACGAGAGGAGAATAGCGAGGAGTCCCCCGAAATACTCTGGACATCGTCGAGCTCTGACCGCACGTCGCAGTCGGAAACCAACGAAGCAGGATTTTCGGAGGCACCTTGCGAATCCTCACTCGGCTGATCTTCACAGGTGGCCGCCGACGTCGAATCGTTGCTCGCGGCTACAGGAGAAGTTGCGGCAGCAATCCGTGGCTCTGAAACATATTCATGCTCAACGGTAGCAAGGCTGGGAGAGTCAATGCCTTCGGCGGTCAACGTGGCGTCCTGGTGAGCTTCGGTTTGCGTCGATGACCGCGATTGCTTTGGCGGCACTCGAAGCTCCTCGAAAGTATCCCTGGTAACGACACAGCAGAAGCTAACACCCTCGAATAGGCTATGAATTTGGAGACACGCATGAGGGGCGGACAGAAGCGTTGTCTGAACGCGCTCTGCGCCTATCCGCAAGCGACGCATTGCGCGCTTGTATTCCGTCGGATCCTTCCCGTGCTTGTTCTGAAAGTCGTGCACGAAGTAAGCGATCAAGACGTCAACAAACGTAGGTGCCAGCGTGGTGACATTGATTCCTTCGTCATCTCCATACTTTGGTGTCCGGACGGGACTAGACAAGTGACAGTATGAGGTTGATTAGATGCCAGAAGAACGGATGAATATGCTTACTTTGGAGGTGGTATGTGTTTCTCCCTCGACCAATCTCGTCCGTAACTGTTCTTCGTCTCCGTTCCCACCTCTGAGTCTGAATCTGAGAAACAAGGGATGTTGCTATCCATAGGCTCGTTGGAAACGCTTCCAACCCCAGTAGAAGGTTCCGGGGGCTCTGAAGCACTCGGTACGGAATGACATAAATGTTGGCGACGTTGGGACTCTGAGACAAGCAGTTCCTCGCACAGCTCACAAATAAAAGCGGGGTGTGAATATTGAAAGTGCTAGTTTGATGCAACTTAGCCTGATGATTATGGCAAGCACACCATCCACTCACGGTTGGGATATCAAAGCAGGAGGCAAGACATAGAGGGCATTGGGCAACACTCTATACCATGCACAAGTATCAGATACAACTGGTCGTATTCGAAGGATGGTTCGACCAACCGTTGTGACTTTTGGGCTCGAATTCACTTGAAACGTTCTGTCACCCATCATATGACGCACTGACTCAGCATTCATACGATGTACCGCTCTACAGTGCTAATAAGAAGAAATTAAGTCATAAAACACTATAGCTTGTATATTGGTGTGGTTTTACTCACTTGCATCACCGTTGAACGGTCGGCCCAGCGACGATCTTTACATCCAGAGACGGGGCAAAGCAACCCGTGCCCCGCCGTCTTCATATGAGCTTTGAGCTTACTTTGATTCTTGAATGTCTGACGGCAATCGGGACATAACCTCTGTTTGGGTGGCATGTTGTGAAGGAACGTATACTGAGGGTCTCCTTGCGAGGGCGAGGCAAGTTGCCGCTCAAGAGAGCGAGGTTTATATACTCATTCCCAGGACCCATTAACTCTGCGGCATATTGCGCCGGGGTTTGCCAGCGGAGATGACAAGGATGCGAGCTAGGAAGTACGCATCCTCCTTCCAAGTGCGCGCCTTAGAGCGAGTGCCATATCAACTCGGCAGCGACGCGTCCGAGTCTGCACTGTTGCTGAGTTACGTAAGTGAGAGCCCTTTATGGTCACACCAATGAGCGAGCACCTCACCAATATAAAGACACCCTCGAGTAGATACTTGTAGTCAGCAGCACTTGATAGTCTGAGGGCTTGAAAAATGTAGTGGCGATGATGTAAGTTGAGGTTATGGCCGGGAAGTGATCATGAGTCGCAGCCACAGATTCAGAGCGCTGTGACAAGTACTGGCAGTTACAAACAGAATGCTCTTTAAGTTGTGGTACCGCGCATTCTGTTTGTAACTGGCGGGCTGGCAGTACCATTGCAGTAAACGCAGCAAGCAGATACTCTCAGCTCGAACAAGATGGTTGATTGCAGAGCCAACAGGTCAGCTGACTCCATACAGCATATCACGAGTACTGTTCAATCTATGATCACGTACAAGGGGAAAAAATCAAGCGAAAGAGAGGTGTCGAACATGTCCAAGGCCGAGAGGCTCAGTATAGCACAGGTCACTTTTCCATTTGGAGGTGCACCAGCATAATCGCCTGACAAACGGGACACCTTAAATGTTTCGATAGTTCGCCAATTATGCAGCTATGAAGCGGAGGTTCAATACGTGATGAAACAATACGAAACGAACATGACTCGGACTCACTCATGGCAGAATAGATGACCACAAGTCGTGACTGTGGGCTGTTTAGCACCAAGAGAGCACAGTCTGCAAACGAGAGTGGGTCCAGTACTGCATGTACCAGAGGCTGTGTAACTTTGGGTGAGCACTATGTTAATCGAAGCAAAAACGCGAATCGACGACGTACCACTGACATTGGATTCGGAAATCGTCGCGTCCTTTTCCGGTTTGAAATTTTTGCCCTGGATATTCGTTTCAGTAAAAATTAGTTATGCCGTCATCGATATCAAGTCGAGAACTACAGCGCTGCCAGAGACCGTACATGGATTATTGTCACTCACCGTGAGAGAGGTTGAAGGACCGGGTGAGCCAACCTCCCGGGTGTTCAGGATCTTGTCGAGCTCTGAGATGCTGGACGAGCTCGACCCCAGAGTCAGCTCGTTGTCGCCCACAGCATTCTATGCAGTTCAGGGCACTCGAGTATCAGCTGTTGTGTACTACTTGTGCAACAAGCTGGAACCATCACCTTCGCCTTCTTCTTTTGCGGCTCATCATCGTCGCCGTCATCCTTAGCCCTTTTCACCGCTTTCTCTTTGTTCTTCGTCTTGCTGCCGTTCGCATGCTCGTCATCGTCAGGCTTCCTGGCGGTCTCAGGTATGTCTGCGTCCGCGACATGCCCGACGTCCCACGCTTTGCGGATTTTATCTTGGTCCTCTTCGTGAAGCTCGTCGAACCCGCCTAGCTTGTCTGCCTCACTATGAGACCTTTTCATGCTCGCTATTAGCTCGCTCGGAACACATCCCCAATGACACCAAGCACTAGAACGTTGTTAGCAAGATTCAATATAGGTTGTACTTTAGAGAAGAGACCTTCACAGACGGTGGCGATGACGACTCGGCCTGGCCGCTGGCGGCCGCGAGATATCAACACTGCACGCGTTCAATGAGATCGACGTGGCAAATAGCACCGACCAAAGCACGAGCTAAAGATGTACGTACAACGTCGTATAACCCCTAGAATCCACAACACAACCGACGCGCAACCCGCCTTTTGGAATGGGCGTACCTACATTCGAACAATGATCAAGCGCATTCAACACGAGCTTCTCAATTAGTCGGGGTGGCAAACATCCTGCATTGCGTGACCTAAGACGTACCATTACATGGCTTAGGACCTAGGAGTCAGGAATGACACAAAAAAGGTAGTGTGAGCATTGTGTTCGATGTCGGACATACACCATTGACAAGAGCTCTGAGATATCGTGCTCACCTGTGCATTTGGCGCGAGCACTGGTCGCATACTCGACGTGGTAATGATACTTGGCCCAGGGTTCCTTGCTATCACCCTCTTCGGCAGACATATTGTGATACGACGTCCTCCACGATCCGAATAAATGGAGACAGCTTAAGAGAGAGAAGACGAAAGACTCGGAGAGAGGTTGTGGTTCAGATGTGGAACTGTGGGGCTGCCCCTCAGTGTATACATACGTAAAGTCTGCTTGTTCTCAGGCTCGCTTAAGCTTCATCATTCCTCGTGCGTCAGACTGTTTTCAAGCAAGTAAGCGAGGACTTCGGGCTGAATCCACTGTGTTATCTTGACACCGAGTAGGCGAGTTGGCGGCACACGCCGCGGCATTAGGTGCCGTGGAATGTGTTGTGTACCAAGAAAGCATTGCGGCACAAACATTATGTAAGGTGAGGAACAGTGTCAGGAGGATGAGAGGAATCGGAAGGATCGTGGACGGAGCGATAGCCACTGGTTCGACTTTTGAGCGCTAATATTCGGACCGCTTGATCGCCGGCCAAAGCCGAGTCGAACTGAGCTGCCAAAACTGAGTACACCGGTCAGCAGCTGCCAGGCAACTCCAAGTGAGTATTCAGGCCCTGTGATTGAAATTGTGTAGCAGCAAGCTCAGACATGCGCATTACAGACAATTTTATTTGGCGAGCGTCGAGACCGATGATGGCATCCTCGGGCGCATGGCCGAAAGCGTTGAGTGCAGTGCCATTGCCTTATCAGGAAGTCTTAGTCTCCTTCGCCTTAATTACTGTTTCTTCCGCCATTCTCACTGTCTGCAATTTTTATCGTATCACGGTTTACGACTCTTATTTTGCGTATACATTTCGAAATTCTGAGGCCTGTGGACGAGCGACTACAGTGACTAAGTATCAAGTACTCCCTCGTCATGTCCCCCCTTTTTCATATATGTCATAGAAGTGAAATGCGAACATGATCTGTGTAAGATGCGTATAAATGAGACCGCAACATTATCTTGCTAATGGCATCAGCAATATCTGAATAAGGGACTGAGTATGAGTACGTACTAATACACGAGTGTCAATCTAGGTTGAGGCGAATTAGCATCGCGGTCTGACAAACGGGACAGCTCAAGTTCTTTGAAAGCTCGCTGATGATGCAACTATACCGGAGCTTATCAGCTTAGTGCGGTATAACTGCTAGGAGAAGACGCTAACCCATGACAAAACAAATGACCACACAAAGTCGTGACCGGTTGCTTAGGATCGCACAAGCATACCCTGCAGCTGAACCGAGACGAAGTCGGAGGTGGGATAGAAGCTGTGAATGACCGTTTATATAAGCCGGGATAATCACTGTGCGGTAATAGGTCGTGTACATACCTTGCTGCTCGAAGCTGGTCGAGTCCTCCTTCGCATGAGCCCCGTTAGCCGGTTCAATGGTAGAAACGGTCGGGGATGAAGGCGCTACACTAGCTTCTGACCGAGAATCTTCACAGATGTGACGGAGCGGTGGTGATTGTTGTGCTTCCGGTATTACAAGGTAATCAGTAGCCCCTTGTTCATTCTCGATATCTGAAAGATCGTCGCAATCAACAAGTAACGCGATATCTGTACCCTCCGAAGTGTTCGATACCATATCCCAATTGTTGGCTTCTGTGGCTGGCACTAGTTGCGTATACGGGCTCGGAGGAGTAGAGCTTACAGAGTCGTCGTTATCATCGAGGGTGATGCCTTGCCCGACGATATTGAAGTCGAGGAATACGCACGGCAAATTTGGATTGTCAAGGTGAGTGAGTTCTTCGAGCGGTGCTTTAGTGCAGCCTGACGGCGGAAGCACAGTAACACTTGTAGCCACTTCAGCTTGGCAAGTTGAATCACCAGGATCGGACGTCTGCTCTTCTGCAGGCGTCGAAGTTCTACCGCAATATCAGACAGATGTACCATCACCTAAGGCAAAAGGATGCCACATACAGTTCTGATTGCTCCGCCACGTCAGTCGAAGACGTTTCTGCCTGTTCACTAACAGTGCTTCCACTACCGCCAGGTATACCAATGGTGTAATTGATATGGGGAGTGGAGTCAATCTTTTGCGGCGCCACGACGGCCGGGCCCGCCGCACACACGATGTCCAAGTGGTGGGGCGTTTCTCCCACTGTCTTCTCGCGAGGCAGGTTTGAGATGCTGTGCCGTTCACTCGCAAACCGCTCACATACGGCGCAGAGGTATGATGAGCGGTAATTTCCTGAATGCTTGAATGGGATAGGTGAGCGTTATGGGCACAGATATGTGGTGCTTGTCTTTGCGTACGTTCTGTACTACTCTGGCAGTCAAACAGGCAAGTCCACATGTCTCACACACGTTGCGGGTCTCTGCCGGAGGCTACGTACAGCCCACGCAACGTCAGCCTAGCAATGACGATTGTGTGCAAGTTCATCGGCACCCACCTCCGTCATTCCAGTAGCATAATACGGGTTTGGGAGGGCTGTGCTGAACAAATAAGTGCGATCAGCTGCGAGAGAAATCAGTCAGATGGTAAAAGAGTCTCACATCGAAGGTAGAGGATTTGGCTGCAGAGCATTAGCTGAGAGAGCATTATATACCGCTTGAGGTCCTGGAACCAGGGGTTGATATAAATCAGAGTCAATCAGCGCCGTATTTCGCACGTCAAAGAGCTGACCGTGCTTACCGATATAACCGGTACAGGGTGCAGAAGCTGCTACCGTTGCTGGAAGAGGTCTCACTGCTTTATTTCCGTGGAAATTTCTGCGATGCTACAAAAGACGGCATATTCATTATGCAGGCTCCCGACATAGATCATGATTGACTCGCCTTGTTAAGCCCCTTGACTTTCGCCCAAGGACCACAGTTACTCTTACAGGTAGAGCAAGTCCATCCGTGCCCTTTTGACTTCATGTGGTTATTCAAGCTTTTATTCTTCGAAAACGTTTCCGAGCAATGAGGGCACTTTTTGGGTTTTGCCATGCTAGAGCTTGAAGAATTTGGCTACTGCACAAGAGGGAGGGGGGGGGGGGGCTCAGAGGCGTCGCTGAGTCCGCGAACAAGCGACAGGTCAACCTCTGTCAATCACGTATGAGTATATACAATCCCCGATAGAGTTTGATATATGTCATCGCCTGCAGTGACGAAATTAAATCATATTACACTTCCAAAAGGACTGTTCACTTGCCTGGAGTCGTATACGAGATCCAGCACGGAACTCAGGTGGTATCCGGCGCTGAGTGTTAAGTTGCGAGAGTTGCCTGATCAGCGGTCAGCTATCACCAGCTGCCAATAGAGAAGAGACACTACATCACCATACGATAGAGTACCGAAACGCTAATCGGGAAGGGTTGCTACTCAAAGAGGGATGTTAATACTAGTACTCAGTTTGCCGTGACGCCACTCCGAGTCCTGTATAAGCGCCGATACAAATACCAGCAAATGAAGACCGCAGGGCGTAGCCGACGTGCTACGAGTTCTTCAACATTCCGGTCGGCCTACGTGGTGGGGAGATATGCAAATGACGATTCAGTAATATTCAGTCTTGACAACCGAGACAAATACGCTATATTAACGGTACGCTGATAAGTATAACACCGCCTACTGCTAACAGACTCGATCAACCTCAGTCGACAAAAAGGCGGACAAGCATGACGGTCCTGCAAACCGGACACTGCAGGTTCTTTGAGATCTCGGCCACAATACAACTTCACAAAGGACACGTGTAAGTAGATATTTGGGGTAAATTAAACCACGAAGCTTACCTTCGACAGAACAGATGACCGCACATCGTCACAGTCGGTTCAACAGGATTCTCATTGCACGCCCGACACTGGAACCGAGTAAGAGGAGCCTTCGCCGACTCCCGCGGAGGCGATTGGCTGTGCGAGTCGTTTGATGCCTCAGAGTGTCCCTGTACAGGCTCTTCGCTAGCCACTGTCGATGTGGCAAAATCTGATAACAATATCACGCATATTTTAGTATCACGACGATCGACATAACGTTACTTAATGAACACTCACCAGGTGCAGTCACCGTGGTTCTCGCCTGACTCTGCGTCGTGCTGGCATCTTCTCTGTAGGTGACCGTGCTCTCTTCTGTTCGTGTCAAACTCGCGGTAGTCGCGCTAGCTGAGACGCCCGTGTCTTCCCCCACATGTATGATGCGTGGGTTTGGCACACCTTCGTCCGACAGAGTGGGCGTTGACGGCTGCCTTGGGCTTGCAGGGGCAAACGAGAATCTGGGAGGCATTTCCGGACTTTTTTCGGCTGAAGCAGAAGCAGCACTGTTCGGAGACTCGGTCCTTTTCCCCTTCATGCTCTGCGAGAGGGTGAACAGCAGGCTGTGTGCCGATCCAGGCGAGGCTACACTGGAGCTCTCCGGCGCGGGCGAGTTGCCCGTTGGATGTCTGTAGGCGGTGTACAAAGATAGACGTGAAATCGCGCGGCTGGGAGATGGTACGCGTGCGGCGGAGTGGTACGAAGTCGAAGCTGTTGAGGCAGATCTAGAGGACAGTGGGGACCCGGTGGCGGCTTGCTCTGTCTCAACAGCCTGTACAAGCACTGGACTTTCGCTTTCACTAGATATCAAACGTGAAAGGTACATCAATTTTAATAGGGACTGCGAACGAAAGACGATGCATACCTTCTCTGAGCCTCTGCTGGCTCTTGTGCCTGCCTTTGAGGGCTCTCAGGGCGAATATCCTGCTCCTCAGTGGAGGCGCTATTGAGGCGGACATTCATCCATGGCTCCGGGGACGCCACGATCTTATCGAGTATAACCGGCTTCACCTCAGGAGCAATAAACACAGTCGGAGCCACCGGGGCAGATATCGCTCGAAGCAGCTTCGGTACCGAAGGCACGTACGCCGATGCGACTTGTACAACCTATATACGCATGTGTTCTTTATGAGTGGTCGGGGCTTGACAATCATGCAGCAGCATTAACTCACCGAGTCGCTAGATACGTCCGAATAATACTCCTCCTCCTCCTTGAAGAGAGTCAAGGGCATCGTATGACCTGCACGAGGGACGATACGTTCTGGCTTAGTGATAATACCTCTGTCAACGCCCTTTCCCTTGATCTCGCACAAGGGCGACCCTGCCGACGACTCTGAATGAAAAGGGTCTTCGTCCTCATCCCACTCTGGTACAGTTGCTAAAGTCGTGACGCGGTGACTCTCATTATGCTAAGCAGGGAAGAGGAGTCAGAATTGAACGATGATTAAGGCTGTAATGACAATATCAAGTACCTGCTCATATTCCTCAACACTCGTAAACTCGCGGTCACAGGCGAACCCTACTTCCGGGCTGCTCGGTGGATGTTCCTCCTCAATATGCTAGCATACCATTTAGGGTCAGTCGACGGTTGCTTTCACCACGACGATGGACTCGTGGCTCTCACCAAATGAAACTCCAAATCGCCTCTAAATCCCAGCCCACATGGACTACACGTTGGGTGGGCGTCGTGATCCAAGTAGTGCGCTGAGAGCTCTCCACCACTCTGGAAGGCCAGGCCACACGTGTAGCAGCACAACTCTGGGTGCACTGCAACAAGATGCTACAAATAAAACGTGAGTACATGTAGAAGGGGGGGTGGTATCGAAAGACGACGCTTCACCTTCTTTACGTCCTCCTCGCTACTCTCCAAAGCTGAGCAGACGGGACAGCTCCACATAGACCTTGGAGGAGGTGGAGGAGGCGGTGGAGTGACTGGCTTCGAACATTCCGCCTGGTGTTTCGCCCAATCCTCGAGGTATGCATACTTCTTGCATTTCTGACAATAGACCATCGGATGCGCCGACTTTCTATGCTAAACCGTCCCGCGAAAACAGTCAAGGTTAACCTGACGAGCTGCTAGAGGACCATAGTTCGGTAGAACACACCTCTTCCAAAACTGCATGATTCTCGAACCCCTTCCCGCATTTCAAGCACTTGGGATGCCACCTCGTTTCACCGCGCTCGTAATGGAACTGCAAGTTCTGGGCGTCACCGTAGCTTGTCTTGCATGCCTTGCACCACCCCTCGTCAACCGCCTGGCTGGGAGGAGTCAGCACGATGGCCTGAGCACTAATGGGTGAAGGTCTGTAGGCGGGAGTGGCGGGGGTACTCTTTTGCTGGAGTGCTGACATCTGAGCCTTTGTCCGATGGGTCTTGTTATCCCTAGCATGTTGTGCGTACGCAGCTTCATTCTTGAACTGTTTACCATCGCATATGCGACAGATGACTATAGTCATGGTCGTCAGCGCACGACCTGGTAAGTATGTAGCAGGAGCAGAAGAAAGAAGTAATAAAGAGTTCATACCTCGAAGCTGTATTTGAAAGGAGAGACCGCGCGGCTACCACGAGGAGACCACTCTTCGTTGTCTGCATGGAATGCCGTGGCAGAGCACAAAGAAACCCACCACCTGACCGTTTGGGTATGAATGTGTGGAAAGTGAGTTTCCCTTCAATGAAGTTCGGGAAGCAGCTGCGTGTTTATGTTGGTGTGTAAAGCGCGCGTTCAAGGCACACCGGTCAACCTTCGACATTCAGCCATCCAGCCTCCGCAAGTGCTGTCCATAATAGTTACGGAACCATGAACCATGAAGAGGGAATAGTCCATAAAGTGTGAATGATATCCCGGAATTACGAGTCCAAAAGTTATGTTACAGTTATATCTGAAACACGGATTCGTAAATGGGAGATATATGGGACGCAAAGAAACTTACGACATTCCGACTCAGGATTCAATCGCGCGAGTTCTAATCCCAGAACCACTTAAAGGCCTCCTCAAAGGCAGCCTTCCCATCCTTCTCGACAACATCCTGGACGCTGCCCGTCAGTACCAGTAGCCGCTTCACGAGAGGAAGAGCCTCACCCCATGGCACGGGATAATTCGAGTGAAGTCCCATCCACGTACCACCTTGAGATCGCGTTTCATTGCTCTAAAGTATGGTGAGTAATGCAGCGTGGTAAAAGGGAAGTCACCGTATCGTACTCTTTATCCTTGGCAATCGCCCAAGTCATCCGCTTGTGAAGCGCGGTATGCGGATTCATACGGCTGCTAAGTAAAGGAACCGTGCCAGACTCCGTCGACTTAGAGTACTATTCGATTCCCCCTTTAAGTAAACCACTAATGTTCATGATGATAGAGCACGTACTTGTTCCGTGGGAGGCAAGTTGAACATAAGATCAGCTTCCAGTAGGGTCTTGGAATCCTTGTGAAGGAAAGCGACCTCTTTATTCTGATGGCCAGGAAAGTATCTGTTGGGGATTAAATATACACCTCAAATCAGAAGCTCCCAAATACATACTGGTGCTCAATCTAGCAGGATTATGAATAAGTGAGCATGGACCACGGAGCGGAAAGCGCTTACTTCGTCTTCGAAGCCGTACTTTGTGCTCGGCTCATCCTTTCCCCAAGCTTGCAACGAAAAATAACATGTCAATTATAATTCTCGCTATGTGATGCCGCATATACGCACCTCCGTCAAAATTTACATCAGGGGTACTCTGCTGAACCGTGCTGATGGCATCCTGCGGCGCAATGAGCTTTGCCTCCGGGTACTGTTTCTTGAATTGTGCTTTATGCGGCGTTTCGTCAGGTACGGGTCACGTTACAATTTATTAGACGTACCAAGGAACATGTGATGCACGGCGTCGGCACCGACGATATATCTTTTGCAGAGGTTGAAAACGATTTCCATGCAAAGCAATTGATTGCTTACCTGACGGGCCCAAGCTCTTGTAGCTTGCTTCTGGTCTCATCGTCCAACGGCGTTGAAGCGAGTACCCAAACTCCCCCAGCCTTCAACTTGATAGCGGTCGAACGACCACCGATTGGAAACAGGCCAAATCGTGCAAACGGACTGGGCAGGGTTCAACGTGAGATGCTAATCCTGCGTCCAAGACGCAAACTATAGGGCATACCGAGAGAAGGTCCACACGTCTCGCGTAACCTAGCAGTCTTCGTTAGAATACTTAAACAATGCTGATATGTCCGCGTAAACATGCCCACCTCACGAATTACAGTCGAAGACTCAGACATGATTATGTGGTACGTCTTGGTGGTTGTTTTTCTTTTGTTTCAATATCGTCGAGGGTCGATGAAGAACAGAAGAAAGAGGGCATGGCTATGGCGGCTGCGAAGGAAGTCTGAAATATCCCAGGCAGTGGACGCGCGACGAAGTGATGACGTCGACAATGCAGTGCGAACGCGTGAACGATCGTATGCGCATGTGCAACCAATCATGGTTCTTCATTTGTAGCGGCGCTTGAGGCACACTGCTAGCCGACTCCGCGACTCTGATTCGGACAGTGGTTCAGTACGTACTTCAAGCTTCATCTCGCATTCCCCTCTTCGAGACATCGATGCTTTCACTCGCTCCGAATTCCTTCAAGACAAACACCTATCTAAGTATGCTTCAAGGGAGAACCGTTACTTTTACCTTGCTCAATCCTCGCGAACACTGACGAGAATGCACGCTCGCCACTGCGCAAACCGTGACCTTGAGCGGATGTCCTAGAGTCACGGTCTTTTGAAGTCCGTGCACCTACTTAAAGGCGAAGGAGCTTCGGCGACTTCCGTCTGGAATCGAGACTAGTGTGCAGGTACGCTTCTCCAGATGTATTCCATATCGTTGCTAATTGGTATACCCAGAGACCTCTTGATCGATAGGACCACAGCAAGTTACCTATAAACTCTCTCCTTCGTGCGGCTTGCCAATGCCAGTGGGCCGAACATGCGAGCATTACTTCTCTTCCAGAATGAAATCCATGGATTCTGTTAGGTCGTAGAAAGGATCACCTCGTGCCAATGCACGAGGTACAAGATGAACTTCTCCAATAACAGGCAGCGCTCGGTGACCGTGTACATATAAAATCTGGACACTGGACAGGTCAGTACCCCATCAGATTCCGACTCTAACACTCTCGACTCCATGGCTTCTTCCGTACCCAGAACCGCCAAAAACTCACGAACTGTGGCCGCATTCCCGCAGTTCAGCGCCGAGGAGGTTGCCGCTTTGACAAAGCCGCAGATCGTACAACTTGCCCTTCAGCAATCTCTGCAGAATGGGCCCTTCAATGATACTGTCATATGGGCGTTCTCTCGTCGTCGTAGTGACGGTGTGGTTGACAGACCGCTGTCTGTTTATGCCAATAGCGTTGTTCTGCGAGCAAATTCGGCGTACTTCGACGGATGTGAGTGTTGTTTCTGACAGCTGCTGTCTATGCGTGACATATCGACATTTCTGCGAGTATAGTTTTCGAATCTGGTTTCAGTGAGGCCAGATTGACCTCTCTACAAGAGTCGTTCCCGGTGGACAAGGAGAAATCTACATCCGAATATGATTATGATTCCGACAGTGATCTGGAAGATGGCCCTGAGGTGGCCCATCCCGAAGATAGCAGCGAGACCGCCCGTAGCCTGGACTTGAATGTCGTCCCACCTAAGATAGTCCCTGTGCAGGGTTCTGGCGAACTACGCGGCAGGGTCCTATTCATCCAGGATGTAGCATCTACGACGTGGGTATTGAGTACTTGATCATATGCTAATGCTAACTTAATCTGCAGGATGAAGGCATTTATCTATTACCTGTATACAGGAGAAGTGAACTTCGCATCCTTGAGTTCATGGCCCCATTATCCGTCGTCGATGTCAACAGATCCAACGACAGCGCCTCAGGTGGTTATGAGAGTCCCCGAGGCACCGTTATGCTCTCCCAAGTCAATGTACAGGCTCGCAGATAAGGTGAGAAATATGAATCCCGTGTTACTTGTATCTCTATGTGAGTTGACGGTGTCTCTAGTACGGAATTGCGGATCTCAAAGAAAAAGCCAGGATGGATATCAAGTCGAAGCTGCGCAACGACAATATTGTGCAAGAGCTTCGTGCCTCCTTCACGTCAACGTATGTCCTCACTTTCCATTTCTGAAAGAATTCCATTCATAGACTTTACATGCAACGTAGCTACGACGAGATCTGTAACATGGAAGTGGAGTATGCCTGTGAACACAATCGCTTATTGTCCATCCTTCCCGCACTATCCCAATGGATCAGAGAATTGCCCCGGAGCAACAGCCCAAGATCGTCAGATACGCTGGTCGCGGTTTTTGAGAGAACTGTGACGCTATTGCACTCAACAACGACACAGATAACGACACAATTCACGACACAGCCACCCTCGATACCGAACCAGGCTAACCGATCCACTCCCATTGTTGCGAGTGTTACGCGTCCTCGTCGCCGTGGTGTCCTTATGGCCTAGAGTCACAGTTCATACTCTCATGTCTCATTAAATTACCGGCGCAAAATCCTCTGCCGTTCCCTATTACGGATATAACATCTATAGAAGAGACTCCCTGTGTTTCATGAGTAGGTACAACCTTTTTAGCACCCAGAGTACTTTCCGTTATGTCTTGTGACATGCCTTCAAGTCACTGTCCGAAATCTGCAGGGTAAGTTCCTTTACAAACTCCAGTCGCACGCTCTATTGATTGCTGAACTTACAGTACTTCCTTTCTTGTACAGGTATATCATGGTTCTTCGCAGGCCGTGGTAAACATCATCTCATGACACAACACGAGGCAGAGCTGCTCTTCTTCAGCCGCCGACACCCCAGAGCATAAAGACCTGTGCTCCGGGCAATGTTCGCACCAGCACTTTCATCCTTTGGTTTCGCCTTCATCAGACAGATCCGATATGGCCTCTCCTGCTAAAACTATACGAGGTCCCGCCGGATTTAGGCAATTCTCCTTGGGGGAGCTCAACACTATGACAAAACCAGATATCCTACAACTTGCCCTCCAACAATCTCTGCAGAGCGGACCGTTCAATGACACAAAAATATGGGCATTCTCCCGTAGACGCCGGAATGGTATTGTTGATCGGCCGCTCGCTCTCTATACGAACAGTCTTGTGTTGCGAGCCAATTCAACGCATTTCGATGCGTGTAAGCCTAAGTTCTCGAGAGTCTGAGTCACTTGTATTGATTCTTTTTCAGTGTTCAATTCTGGCTTTAGCGAGGCAAAATTGACTTCGGTACAAGACCCCCTTCCGACTAACAAGGGTAGCTCTACGTCAGAATACGATTACGAGTCGGACAGTGATCTGGAAGATGAGGCTGAGGCGATCCCCTCCGGGCGTTCCGACGATCAGGTTCGCCAGGTAAATCCTTCGGCTAGGGTCATCTTCTTTGTTGCTCATGCTAATTATCTTCCACCTCATACCCGTGTATAGCCTCAAAAAACTAGATTAAATGTCGTTCCAGATGACATGGCTCCTACAACAGGGACTGGAGAGCTGCGCGGCAGGGTTTTAGTCGTCCAAGATATTGCTTACACAACGTGAGTGTGTACGCCGATGTGTTTAACGAAACTATTGACGTCATTGACACTTTGTTCTTTGTCTGACAATAAAGATTGCAGGCATTTATCTACTATCTATATACAGGAAACGTGAACTTCGCACCTCTGAGCTCGTGTTCCCTTCCAACCCTCGATGCAGTGTCTCCGACGTCTGCGCCGCAGGCACCTCTGTGCTCGCCTAAGTCGATGTATAGACTAGCTGACAAGGTGAGAAATAGTACCGTAATCAAGTTTGAAGATGCTCACATGGATCTAGTACGAACTCGAGGAACTCAAAGAGAAGACGAAGTTAGCTATAAAGTCGAACCTGAGCAAAGATAATATCGTAAAAGAATTACGTTCATTTATTACATCAACGTAAGCCACGAACCCCGTATTGTCTTGGATTCCACGCATTACTAATACTCACGTTGTTGATACGCAGCTACGAGGATATCCGTGCCATGCAAGTAGAATACGCCTGTGAACCTTCTCTTCTACCGTTCATACTCCCTGCACTGTCTGAATGGACGAATTAACTATTCTCAGGCAAAATTCGAGGTTCTGCGAGTACTTTCGCTGCAGTTCTCGAGAGGACTGCCGTGTCCCTAGTACTGGTGCCTGGGTCCTTGCCTAGGCGCCTAACGATGGTCGTGCGCAGTGCGGGGTATGTCATAGTTATAACATGGTTGTTAATATTAATAGTTTTTGCATGAGTTGTCACAAGTACAGAGATCCGTTGTCTAGTATCGCGTGCGGTGTAAGTACTCGTAGATAGCCCTGCTTACCTGTTAAATATCACGTAACTTGTTCTGCTAAATAGAACTGCACTCCTACGGCACATATAACTTTAGACACGCGTACGCTCAACGTACGCGTGTACACATTCCAGTTCTACTAGTAATCAATGTTCAATGTTCAACTGGAATACTTAGTGTTCTCAAAAGTTCGTGATTCATGTTTTGAAGGTCCGAGTCATGGTGATGACAAAGCAGGGATACGTGTGGACTACGGTACTTTTGAGATCCGTCTACGATCCGACCATACGCCAGGTAGTCTCTGCTACTTACTACCACCAGTACGTCCTAGTGCTCAATAATATACGCACAATATTCATGCAACCTCAGTGCACAAACCTCGTGCCAAAACTTCGGACAGTCACGGTCGTAGCGCCAACAAGCTTCGCAATCACTGCGGCCAGGCAGCGACCGTCTCAATTGTTTACAGAGAGTCGTGCCCGCTCTGACCCTCCTTCCGGCACTTCTGGCACAGTTAACTTCGACTACGAAGAGCACCGAGCTTACAGTCGTACTCCAAGCTCGATTCATGGCAGGAAACTCAAGCGACAATGCATGGAATGCGGCCTCCCAGTCACCTCTCTCTCTCAGCATCACGAAAATAAACATATCGATATCTGAGAATATCTAAGTTTAGCAGCCATATCATCGTATTGCAGCCATAGCTAACCAAATCTGTCCTAAGGAATTTTGATCTGCTTAGAGCTATGTGAGATCTGCCGTGATAAAGGCTGTCACGGTGCTAGAGGGTGATAATCGTTTTCCACGGTGCGAGACGTTTCGCACCCAAGAGGACGTGTGCATTGGGCAGATCTGCATTGCCTGGCCCTGGGTTTAAATTTTGTGCGGTATTGCTTATTCACGTCGTCACTGTATCAATGAAACATGCATAAAATATATTTTATAATATTGTGCTAGGAACATAAGAGGAAGATACTCGTAGCTACATGAGTATATGCTACCTGAACAGAAGCAAAAGGCACGGAGGAGAGTGTGGCAGACCGTGGTAGGTAAATGAAAGCGGAGATGAAGCGACCATCGTAGAGGCAATGCGGAACGAAACCAAAACACAAAGAGATACAGATTTACTACTAGTAGCAGAAAGCGTCGCCACCGGCCGGTCTGCACAGCTTCTGAGAGCCATCTATAGTGTGTGCGTCTATAGTATATGCGCAAGTATGAGTTATGTAAATGACGAATGAAGGGGACTGTCATACTCAACTGACTCTGCTTCGAAGACCTTGAGCTCGTACGTGATCATAACGGCAGAAAATCAACTCGACCTTGTTGAGCTTCCTATACTCTGGTGTTCAAATGAACGCTACTGCAAACGATGAACAGGGACACGTCGAGGGATGACTCACTCCGAAAATGTCCCTGCAACCAGCATATAACGACCATGAGATGGCCGAAGGTAAAGCGCGGTGACGTACATATACAGCAGCCAGAAGCCACTTCCGATCGAGCCATGGGGTACGAAACACTGTAAACCCATGTCGCACTTCGTCATTGCTATAGCTGTCGATAAGATGTGTGGTAAATGGTACAAATGGGTACTCATAGGCCTGGGGACTCACCCAACCGATCATGAAGATGGTCCCTCGTCGGGCACCGCAGTGTTGAAGAGGAGGGAAGGAAGGCTGTACGACGATGGTGAAGTTGCTTGGCTGTGTATAAAGTGACGATGACGTACCTGAATAGCTCACATACTAGTACTGAGTGCGCGTGCTGTCTAGAGTAAGCGGTCTATCCTGCTCTCCGAGTTCAAACTGAGCACAAACGCCGCACCGAGATCAAACAGATTAACATATCACGGAATGATTCCAAGATGATGTCCGACGTACCTCGAAGCGTAAATGAATAGTGTACAGGCTCTCCATCGGCTGCGACGCCTGGTGTGTCGTCCAACTACAGAAGGCCGGTGATCTTGAAGCACGCGTCGCTGGCAAGAAGAAGTGCGGAGAGGGCAACAATCGATATTTTTGCAGGTTTAATGCCGGAGGTCGTGGTGGTACGAGAACAAAAGAGACTTGCGTAAAGGAAAGACTTATATGCGCTCACGAAAACAAGGTTTTCAGCGCCATTTAGTATCATGTGACCGCGATTCTCAGGCTGCACTTCGACGCTGCTCAGGCTCTTGCTTTCACCTGCAATATTCACGCAGATACTTAGCAGAGCTAATTTGGCATTTAACCCAACGACCGCGGTGTGCCTGTGCCATGGACAACGCCGCTGCTCTAATTCCAGAATCCGTACTAAGTATCCGCCGATACGTGCATAACAACGTCGCGACGTTACTCCTTTCTGCTATCGGGAGCGTGGTTATCTACTCTATACAATACTTCCAGCGTAATTTAATGATACTAGTATTTCTTACATCTGTAAAATCGTGACTGGGAAGCTTTGCGGCCCCAATACAGGTGTCCCGAGCTCAGAAAATGCACTGGGCACCTGCATATACTACTGTGGGAGCATAAGCAGATCACGTCCAAGCATTGCAGATCTCACATATCATCCCATGATATTGTCCTTTCCACCGTGGCCGGCGTTGCTCAAGTCAAATCAACGTGCAATGTTCAGATCAGCCGTGGAAAAGGAACGCCACAGTGGCGGGCGTTTAGCACCTGTGCGAATATCTGGCACGCCAGGTCTACCCAGATCCCGACTTGTTTATTTTCGTGATGAGCACGGAGGAGATTTCTTCGATGAGCAACTTACAAGTGCTGCAGGTTGCGCTCAACCAGTCGTTAGCGAACGGATCTTTCATCGATACCAAGTTCTACGCCTTCTCTCGCCTGAGAAACACCGGTGTCGTCGACAAACCTTTGCCTGTATATGCCAACAGTGCTGTGTTGCAAACCCACTCATCGCACTTTGACGGATGTGAGTTCCTGTTTCGAGGAAGTTTTACTATCTTATAGTTACGAGGTCTTGTGACGTGCTTCAAGTCTTCTGTGGCAACTTTAGCGAAGCTAGGATAACATCGCTTTGTGGAAGTTTTCCAGACGACAAGGATCAGTTTAATGAAGCATACGACTACGAGTCGGATAGCGACTTGGGTGATGACTACGATGAGCTCGACTTGGGCTCGGATCCGGAGCAGGGAGAAGCCTCCAGTACAAGCGTCGCGGACCAGCAGGCAAGCGACACTCTTGAACAACTTCCGTATTGCACTAATCTCGGCGCCGTGAATAGACTGGACCCTCTGCAGATGCTGCCACACATCACGAAAATAAACGGATTCAGAGCTAACTATATCATCGTTTAGCAGCCAGACCAAGGTATCGCAGTCATCAACTAACCAGAACTGGCCTTGATATTGGTTCCCTCGGGTGAGAATCGGGTGAAAATCCAGTGAACATGAGTGATAATCGAGTGAGCATGCGTGATAAGCTCTGCGATTGTGCCACGACGTGATAAAGGGTGCCAGACATTTTCAAGCAAGTGAATGCTTGCTTTGGGAAGGTCTGCATTGCCTGCACCTAGGCCCATATCGTGTGCATCATTGCTCATTCAGGTATCAATATGGGGACTAAATATATTATATTTCTACATCATCTTAAGCAAGACATATAGCGAGGCGAGTTACTGCAAAAGCATACACTACCCAACCGGAAGTACTACAACGCATTGGAGATACAACATGGGGCGCGTTGACCGAAGGCGAGGATGTTTGCCTGAGAGTGCGCATCGATGACGGGAGGTGAAAGCAAAATGTAGTGTCCGGACTCACCAGTTGACCGGCCTTGAGCACTTCAATGACTCTCTGTTCTATAGGATGTATGTCGGTGAGAGCGTAAACAACACAATAGATACAAGAACACTCACCTACCTGCTTTGTTAGTCTGGGAACGTCTTAAGCATGCTGCGCGTGCATGCCGGTTAAGCTTTATATCCACGGTGTCAATACGACGCAGCCCTAGCGGCGGCCGCTAGGGCTGCGTCGTATCCGGGGCCTAACCCGCGCAGCCGTACACTGCAGTATTGGTAAGATGATAATAGGACCGGCTGAGAGGAACAAGCTTACTCAAACACTACTGAGTTAAGTCAGGGCATGTTGGGAACGGGCCTACCGCCAGCGAGATAAGTATAAAAGATGTGCAAGCATAGAACGCGACACCACACGAGCATAGTAAGCAGGAACAGCCGCCGGACACCGAAGCTGTTGACGATACAAAGAGTAAGTAGCGCATATAGTCATGGTACCACAGAGAAAACTCACCATCACGTCGCATGAAAATGCCAACTCAGTGTCAACACGGAAACCCCCATGTGTATCTGCTCTCATAAACCGACTGGCCTCCTCTTCCTGCTGCAGGTCTCAGAGCGGTCATCTTCGCAGTCTGCGTCGTTATTGCACGGCCGGTACAAGTCTTGGGCGAGGATGGAGAGTGCGAGCACCGGTCAATAACGTCGAGCGCGAGCGTGGAGGCGGAGAGTAAATGGAGCAGATAGTGGTGGGTCGAAAACAAAGAGGACATGAGCAGACTGGGAGGACGGCGAGACTTATATATGTGCCGCCCACCGTGACAGAAACAAGGTTTTGAGCGCTACATTTGCAACATGTGACCGTGATTTCAAGTTGCAGGGCGCGTAGCTCTCGCGACCTTTGCTCCTATACGTGCAACGCGTTGTGGTAAGAAGATTTAATATTGCGCGATACCTGGCCAAGAGTCGTCGACTAGTTCCAGTTATGTAGCATAATAACGTAAATGGTCAATTTTTAGAGCGATCATGGTCGACGTCCCTTTGGTGGTGACACAGAAATCCTCAACTTCACCACTGCTCGCGCTTACTGCGGCCGCCTCTGCGCAGGTACCTGTGGTATCAAAGTAGCCAAAGTATCACGATACCGTCGTTTCTAGCCTATCAGTACTCTTATAATGAACTATGAAGCTTCGGCACCCTGACGCAGGTGTCCCGAAGCAAATACTCCTCAGTGGGCCCATATATCTCCTCCTGTGAGGACAACCCAGAGCATGTTCAAGCATCGCAGAACACAGTAATATATAGCATGCTAATTTACTTGGCACTGTGACCGGCGATGAGCAGGGTAAGGAACTGTGACCAGCCGTGATCAACCGTGGAAATCAAACGCCACAATGGCGGGCGTTTAGCAGCCGAGCAAACGCTTGCCACGCCAGGTCTAGCTAGCTCTCATTTTGATTATTTTCGTGATGCACCTACAGGTACCGAAGATACTAACCCACAATCAATGGGAGAGCAAGTTGGTCGTATCATAGTGATTCCTGACGTTGCTCACGTAACGTGAGCTCGAACGATCCCATTTTCCTGATACACACTCATGCATTACACGTCGCAGATTGAAGGCCATGGTCCACTTCTTGTATTTCGGAACGCTCAACTTCGCTCCTGTCACATCAGCCGACAAGGGAACTCAACGTTCTCAACTACCAGGAGAGTCTATTCATGCGAGTATGATCCGCTCCCATCCATGGGATGCCCCTCGGTGCTCCCCTAAGTCGATGTACCGACTGGCAGACAAGGTGAAGACAAATATATGCAAGTGTATGAATATCTCAGTAACGCTCGCCATATTGTCAGTTTGGTCTGACAGAGTTGAAGGCTAAAGCAAAGGAAAGCATCAAGTTGAACATGACAACTGACAACATCACGACAGAACTACGTTCCTCGATTACGTCAACGTAAGGCGCAGTTCTACAGCTATTCATTTTCGACGCTGATCTGGGAACATTTGGTAGGTACGACGAGATCCGAGACATGATGATTCAATTCGCATGCGAACGGAGCCGTCTTCCTCTCGTTATCGCAATGATACCTGAGTGGTTGGAAGAATTAGCGACAGGAAGGATCCCGCGAGCAGGACCCCCGATAATACACCAAGCGCCCATATGCCAAAAGTCCCGGATTTGAGGGCGCCGCAGGCCGCAAAAATGTCGAAAATCCCGGATTTAAGGCTGTTTTGGCTGCAATGTTAGGTGTCAGACTGTCCCGGATTTCGGTCGATGGCCTCGAGGTTCGAGGCGAAAATGTCCCGGATATGGGAGGTATCCCAGTCCGTCCCATCATGATGCCAGTGCCCGAGTACTATCTCACTGTTCGGCTGAGGGAAGTGAACCACTGCAGTACTGTATCTATTCGCGCCGGGGGCTACATTTTGACGCATCGCACGAAAGCTTTCCGTGAACAAAGCGTGATGATCATCTTCCGAATTTACTCTAGTACACTGCTGGTATGAATATGTCCCGCACTACACGCTTACGAGCTTGGTCGCGCCCTCGCTCGCTGGCACCGCTTAAAACGCCAGCGTTGTTTGTACCGCGAAACACATCTGGTGTCACTGAATATTCGACATGTAAACCCTGAGCTCTCTGACTTATTCAGGGCATCATGATTGGATTGACGTCAGACTTGCCTTCAGCTCTATCGACAATCTCCTACTAGCTGCGAGGCCTTGGTTTTAGTGGGGCTTTATGATGCTGAACACGGGCCTGAAGGGGCTCGCCGCTCAGGAGCTGCTGTCGGCGTTGTCGCGGAAGATAGCTTTCGTAGCTGAGTGAATATCGTTGATGAAGTCTAAAGGAGAGAATCTGACGAACAAACATAATAAGCCGTCAGTTCAAATCTTCATACAATATCTTGTAGAACCAGTCTTACCGGTCTCGTAGTGACGACACGATTATATTCGGGTGATGGCACACGTAGTCCTAATACTTACATGTGAATAGAATGGTCTAATTCGGAGAACAAAGCATTGAGAGTGGTCAGACCAGCTCAGAGCGGCGTATCTGATATAGTACTTACGTTACGAGAGTCAGATACTGATAGCAATGCTGTAAATCGTGATCATCACTTTATAATCCCGCTGGCTTGCCTTCATGCAGCATACTAGCTCGCCAGAGTATTCTATATATTAAGGCCACCATAAGTAACCTATGAGTAGATGTTATCATGATCAGGTAGCTCCGATTGCGTTTCGCGCTCAAGTAGACTACTTGCACTTGCCTGAGAGCTTGCGCGTAAGTACTCGTTGTCTGTTAGTGTGAGTGCGGGTGCAAATACGCATGTTTGTGATTGTTACTTACTTTGGCACGTAGTGGCGTGAGCCCTGGCACGCAAACGAGCTGCTGTATGGTGCTATTTGCAGCTAGGGCAGGGAAAGAATACCTAAAGAATACGCCTCAGGCTGGCGAACCTCGTCACTGACAATGCGCAGTTGAGAACGTGTGTCAGTGAAACCACAGTCGCTGCGGTCGCTATAAATTTAAATGAGGTGTCTGGAAAATTGTGCTAGCATTGCAGCTTACCATGCTCAATAAAGTTTGGGTCGACTGACCTTTGGGTGTGCAATTACTTACCTTCGCCTGATGTTTGACGATTGAGGTTCAGCTATTACAATGCTGACGTCTTCACTAACAGCCCTCTCGTACATACCTCAATAAACCCGCAAGGGTGGCTTCATAAGCAAACATCCTTCTTACAGACCTGTACTCTTTTGTTAGTACTCTCAGCCTGGGCAAGATGAACTTACAAGTTATCAAGTTGTATGCACCACGACTTATTGACGGAATTAAATCTCGCGATCGCTTGTATTGTCAACAGATCAACTACGAAGCCTCCGAAATATCTAGCTCAGCCGCGAAGACGAGAACGATGGTTGACCCGTACATACCAGGGTACTGCTAGGAGGTCAGTGCTAACTTGAAGTATGACCCTCGATCGTCATCTGCCAGTGAATAGTGATATCTTTTGCAGGGATAGAGTACCTTCGAACTTCTTGAAGCTTGAAACCTGGTTCTAAACCTCAGTTGCCGTCGAGTTTATATTGCTGTCGCTACATTGAAGATGGCGACATTGGCGTGTGCCAGTCGGCACACAGCGACACACTCAGGCTTCAGGCCGCATATGACGAGAAGCTTGCTAATAACGAGAATGCATTTCAGCAACCAAACGAGTTGTTTCTTAATGCTTATGCACTTACTTGCAAGCGTATTGCAATTGGTGGCTTTATAAAACCCGGGAAGAAAAATCGTGGGAAAATCGCGATTTATTTGATGTTATATGTGCGAAAATCCCGGATTCGGGCACTCGGCGGCGAGGTTATGTGCAAAAGTCCCGGATCGGCCGTCAGGCCGCCCGCAAAAAGTCCCGGATTTGGCCACTTCCGGCATATAAGCTCTGAGCGTATTATCAGGGGTCCTCCGCGAGCAGCAAGCACGTTGGCGGCCCTGATCCAAAAGGTCACGACTTTGCCGCCACCGACAGTAATTCACCATTTGCCATGCTCTGTTTGTCGAAACCCTCTCAATATGGACAAGTCCCAATGCTATTGTCACCATTGCAAAAGCTGGCAATCTCCAGAGGCTTCCACGGCTTGAACTTGAAATACTGTCCTGATTGTTACCTTCTTGAACCAGTAAGTGTCCTTCGGTATTCTTCATAATAGTCAGAGTAAATCCGATTCAATACTAATGTGGACTACAGAAGAGATGTAGTGTAGGGAATATGGTATTGTCCTTTACAATGATGTATTTGGGTAGGTCTCTTCTTGAATGCGGTCTTGTATACTTATCCATTTCTAATATTTTCTAACTAGCTCCGCCTCAAATTGATCAAGCACCTATGTCTTTCACCTCATTCACCGCCACGCGTATAACATGTGATATGTGAATGGTGCTTGATTCACCAATGAGGTTTGCACTTGCATGGAAAATGAGATCGCCTGCCAATTGCCTCAGCGCATCGTGCCACCACTTCTTAGTAAGAGTTTCTTGCTAACAACGGCTTTGTTCATTTTTCTCTCTTATGTACGTACCTACATCACACCCACCCGACTCTGGTGAGAGTATTGTTTGTCAATCGCTTCTTTGTTGTTGATCACAAAGCATTTAGATTCTCCTGAGCGTATAAAACGGACGGGGCCTCTTACCTCTTGCGTAGACTTTAACGTCTACCATATCCCTCAACCTTGACAGCGAGTGTTCCACATTGCCATGTCGTCGAACGGAGCCCATTTCGGACCAATTCTTCCAATCCCCCATGATCAGCTTTCGTCCATGAGCAAGCCTCAGCTCATGCGAGTGGCGCTCAAGCATTCTTTGTCAGCTGGCTTCTTTGTTGACACCAAGATCTATGCATTCTCTCGTCGTCGGCTTGATGGTACTGTTGACAAACCTAGTCCGATCTATGCGAACAGCGCGTTGCTAAGGGCGAACTCTTCCTACTTTGATAGCTGTAAGTACTCCATGGTACTTACGATCATGGCGCAATTGCGCGTACTAACACTTTGACATCGCAGTGTTCGATACAGGCTTCGTCGAGAGCAGGCCGACCTCGTTGCGCGGACCATTCCCAGAGGACAGACGGAACTTTACAACAGAGTATGACTACGACTCAGACAGCGATCTCGAAGACGAAGACACTGGACACTCCAATCAAGGTTTTGGGGGTGCTCGTCCATCATCGTCAGAGTCACTCGCCATTAGTGAAGTTTTCCAACACCAATCCAGTATTGTGGTGGGCAATCAAGCGATAGGCGAGCAATCTGGCCGGGTTATCGTGATACCAGATATTGCTTTCTCCACGTAAGTCTGCGCGTTCAGAGTATACGATGAATACACCCTATATTGCTGATAATTGAGATTGAAAGCGGCGATCTTCTATCTCTGCACGGGGGAGCTGAACTTCGCCCCCTTGCGGTCTTCTTCGCTTGGGCCTGAGACAACAGCGGGAGCCGCGTGGCAAGCACCTCCGTGTTCTCCAAAGTCCATGTATCGACTCGCGGATAAGGTGATTATGGTCTGTGGATATGTCTTTATAGCGAAACTCATAGTCTTTCGTTATCAACGCAGCTTAGCCTCACAAGCCTGAGGGATAAAGCCTTGGCGAATCTCCTAGGCCAACTCACAACAGACACCCTCATGCAAGAACTACGTTCTTCCTTCACTTCGACGTACGTATAACTTTCAGCACAACTACTCACACTGACGCAAATTGATTTCGAATGTTGAGCAGGTACGACGAGATACGCAACATCGTCCTCGACATCGCCTGTAGGCCATTCTACCTCCCTACCGTTCTCTCCGGAATGCGTGTTTGGCTCGCAGAGCTTGCCACAGGTGATATCCCCCACGAAGCAGACATCCTCGCCGCTCTAGTTCAGAGAGTGGCCATGCGCCCCACTAGTACCCCGCATTCGATCCTCCCAACCTCTACAATGGCAATGGCGCAGGCATCGACATCGGCCGTTCAGCCGACGTCAGGGTTCCAGTTTGCAGCTGGATTGCGCACTCTGTCCCCACTTATCTCGGGCCGGCGAGGGCGAAGGCGTATGGGCGGAGCCTCAGTACTGCGGCCAATAGAGTGAAATGCAAGCGTTGCAGCCAATACCACGGCCCCTCCCATCGTCATATCATCTTGGACCGAATGGACCAATTAACTTCAGAGATGTAAAGATACCAGGATTAAGATTTGAGGGATGTCTACCCGAGACTTGTGTAATTTGTCAATTAATTCGAATCGTAGTCGTTCTCATGGTTTGTGAACAGTATTCATTGTCCATGGTTTCACGCACGCCCCTAGATTCCCCCAGATCGAAGTACGACGCGACACTTACTCATGCTCTCGAAATCCTAGCACGCGCTGAGCCCCGTACTCTCACACCCCTCTACTGTAGTCGCGTTGCATAGATCCTAGAATTCTCATAACATATCGTTCGCAGACACGACGGAGCATGCCTACCCTAGAACTCTATCTCTTAAAGTTACGCTGCGACGCAGTCATGAGGAAGCACGATGCAGATCACACATAACGAGATTACAAAAACCAAACATCGCAACGAATTACGACGATCATAATCATTGCTTCGCAGGCAAGCCTGAGCTAGGTAGGATTACAACAACAGGGAGGTGATGATGGTGGTATATACGGTACTTGAGTTGAGTGTATGTGGCATATGTAACAAGTGTGGATGGTTGTTGATAAATATGTTCCTGTGCATGAGTGCGATGAGTGATTGATGTCAGTGTGAAGTATGTGGTGGGATGGAAGATGGGGGTGAGATGAGCGCGGAGTGGGAAGGGGAGATGAGAAGAGGAAGGATGGAAGGGATGGCGGAATGCATAATGCGATGGGAGAGGGATGAAGGGTGAGGAGAGCGTTTTCCGGGGGAGATGTAACGCGAAGGAAGCAGAGCGAGAAAGCAGTGTACGAGTGAGAGAACCCATACCAGAAACCCAGAAAAAAATCCGAAAGCAAAACCAGAAACTCGCAGCCAAGAAGCCGTCTAGAGGGAGAGTTCGCACAGAGAGCGTGAACCACAGAGGAGGGGAACGCAGAGCGAAGCACGAGACTACCGCATACCAGCGGCGGGCCCATTAGCCAACTCAATCCCGACCTTTTGCACAAGCTGCATCCCCAGCGGCTCCAACGCCTCCTTCCACACGCCCTCCCTCCTCCTGCCCGCAAAGATCCCCATCGACCGTTCCCCCACCTCTCCCTCCGGCCCGAACACATACACCTTCTCCTCCGTCGACCACGGCGCCTCGCCATACGCAAACGCCAACCACCTGCCCTGCACGGCATCGCGCACGCGCGTGTACGTCCACTCGTCAACGACAGGCAACCCCCACGCGTCATCGAACTCCCCTTCTCCGTCTGTAGGGACGTTGAACCCGAATCCGAAATCGACGTCTGAATCTGTGTCGGAGCCGTAGCTCATCTCAGGGGTGTCAGGGCGCGAGTTCATGTTGACACCGGGAGACTGGATGGGCGAGAGGCCGGGGGAGAAGACGGAGGGTGGGGAGACGGACGCAGGGACCGTGAGGGGGACGTTATCGAACAGGTAGAGCAAATCCACCGCGTGGTGCGGCACGCCCTTCGACGGGCCCTCCTGGTCGAACACGTACCGCCACACGTTGCGGCCGCCTCGTCGCTCTTTGGCGTGTGCGGCGACGACGTCTGTGGGCCATGCAAAGCGAGCGTCGTTGATCAACTCAAGTACCCGTTCGGGGAGCTCGTCGGCGGGTGTGTGCGATGAGATGTCGTATGCGCGGAGTAAGGCCGAGGATTTGGAGAGGGATTGGCAGATCGCTCGGATCCGTCGGACGACACCTGGGCCGTTCCATAACGAGGCCGGGAGAGACCACAGGAGGGACTCGGCGCCGCAATCACCTATCATCAGAGGTTGCCGATTGGCGGTATACTCGTGCTGGTGTTGAGTGCCGAGGTGGTGTGGGCCACGGGTACGGGAACGTGATCTTGAGCGGGAGGGGAGGCGGCGGTGCGGGGAACGGAGCCTGTAAGACATGGCTTCGAGTTCTGGCACAATGGGATGGGACTTGAAGCGGCATTGCTCTTCTGGGGGCTCAGGATAGAGCGCATCCCGCCAGCCGTGTACGAAGAATACCCCATCGTCGACTGTGCGTACGTGTGGGACACACGCCACCAGCTTCTCGACGGGGACTTCACGCAGCTCCTCGACGGAGTGCGCATGAAGCGAGGACATGACCTTCGAGAAAAGCCAGCTTGCCGAAGAGACATTAGGGATATCAAGGTCCATTAAAGCGCTCTGTACGATAGCACGCTGGAACAGCGGGAGTTTTTCGTTGGCGGTGGAGTGCAGGTGGCACAGGATGTCGGCAGCACCAGAGGCTGAACCGAACACCGTGATGTTTTCGGGGTCGCCGCCAAAGCCGGAGATGTAGCTGTGTACCCACTCGAGGGCCTTGCGTTGGTCGCGCAGACCGTAGTTGCCGACGCCCTCGTCTCCGGCTTTGCAGTTGTCTTCACGCAAGGCGTTACTGGCAGCAGATCCAAGCATGCCAAGACGATAGCTATTCGAGAGATTAAGCGGCGGCTCAACGATAGTGAAAGCGCGATAGACTTACTTGATAGTGACGAGTATGACCGGCTTGCCAGTTACCATACTCTTCTGTACAAACGCACCACCGTCGTACAACCAGCTCGAACCAGAGCCACGGTTTCCACCACTGGACGGTAGATCAGATGAGCGCCTAGATAAAACCAAGATATAGATTGCCAAAAGCTAAACGGAACTCACCCGTGGATGAAGAACATGACCGGGAGTCTCGAGCTGGGGAGTGTGCCGGCGGGGCAGGTGATGTTCAAGTTCAAGCACTCGAACTCGTTCTGCTTGAGAGGAGTGCTCTGCTGGGGAACGACGTCTGGGGTGAGACCGAACAATTCCTCCTCGTATCCTGTCGTCGCGGTCTTTGCCTGAGGGCAAATGGGACTTTTTCGAACCATTAAAATTAATCTCGGCGTTGCCTAAGAGAATGAAGAGTAAAATTCAACGTACCCATGTCGAGTGGCATCCGTCGTGGGCGGGAACGACGTGAACAACTTGGACTGTCTGAAGCGTGCTGGCACAGAGGCGTACTTGATGCCGAGGTACTGATGCACAGCAGTCTGCTCGTTAGAAATGGGATGAACGAGACCGTGGAAAGTCGTGTGCAGCTTCTCGTGCAGCATGATGGGCTCTAACTCTAGCGAGTTCTGAGTCTTGGGGATCATGTCGGGATTTCAAGTGCAAAGTGCACAGACGGTAATTGCTATGAGCGCTGATGGCTCGCGAACGTGTAGCGGGTGCTGGCTAATGGCGCGGCCACGGGGGGCGAGCTGCAGCTGGAGAGTGAGATGCGGGGGAGGGGAGGGAGAGGAGAGAGTGGAGGAGGAGAGGGTCTAGGACGGGCGGGGCCAGGATGCTCTTGTATGTGGGGAATGGAATAGGAGGTCCTCCCCGCCTGCTACTTCGATCGGTGCCATTTCGAGACCTCCAAGGTGAAAACTCCATCGTGATTCCCAGAAAGGAAACATCCCACGCATCAGAGTGTCCCGCAATCTCCCGAACCAGCCAGAGTCTGCCAAGCACAGCCAAATACACCCAGACGCCCGTACCCAGAGCCTTGCAGACCAGCCACGGGACCCTCGAGCACAGGAACCAGCCTGGCCAGGGACCGTCGCAGCTGAGGAGCATCAGCATTGACTCGTTACTGACATCAAGGTGACGACGGTCAATTCAGTCAACCAAAGTACCCAAAGTCAGTCGACCACATCCATGGAGCCAGCCAATTGCCGTCAATTGCGCGGATGAGTCCAGCCGGAGGTAAGTACTCGCGAGTCGGTCTTGCGGACTACAACTGTGCGGCGCGACCTCCGACAGTGGTAGAGTAAGGCAAACGTCTAAACATCGGTGCAAGGATGGTCAGAGCTCGGTCCGAAACACAGCGCGAAGAGAGAAAAGAGTAAACGGTCCACGTACTTTACGCGCGAACTCAGACACCGGAGGGCCGTCTGGCTGAGCGGGTGATAGTCGGGGTGTCTCGAACATTCAAATGAATTCAAGAACCCGCCCTGCGTGGGGATATCGATGGACGCGCAAGGGTCCATCCATCGAACTGTCCTTGCAGCGCCTCCAGAATAGATTGTACTGTATTGTACGTAAAAGGCTGGCGGTGGTGTTGCGACGGTCTGTGGGAGATCAAAGAATTGTGAGGACTTTGACAGCGCAGTAGATCGCCACACGCTCTCGAACTGTTCTGTGTTCTGTGTTTTCTGTTTGCTTGGGAGATGCGGAACAACGGCTGGCGATGCGGGGGGAGCAGTCACTCGCCGGGTGGGGTGCTTTCATCTATCACGGTATCAGCCAAACGCGCAGAGTTGACGGTACTTACCGACGAAGACGAAGAAGAGGATTATGTATGTGGAAACCGTGTACTGCACGGCACATCTGTGTGTGCTGTGTAACAGGAGCCATGGGATACATAATATCAATGTCATTCCTAGCCACGAGCATTATGCGGCCTGTATACATGGTTCGTGCGCGGACACATGCTCAGAGGGTCCGAGGTCTAGAAGGGCCACCGAAGACTCCATCAGCAGACCCTCCAGCGTGGCTAGCACAATAAACTACACGATCACTTGAGAGAACGCAAGTTGTAAGTAAGCATCGATACTCGTTCGCGGAGGAGGAAAACATGCACTCACCTCTCAGAAAAACATAACCTGGGGATCAAAGTCGCTAGAGCCCTCGAAAGAAAGGGTGTATATATACCTCTCGACCGGCAGCACCTCCGAGCTCTGGCAAACGAGGGTGCTGACTGGGAAATCAGATGTGGAGACGATAACTCGGTTAGCGACGAAGGACGTGCACATCTCCGTGCGCGTGTGTGATAGAAGTGGAGCCCGTTGAGCTTATTGCTCGGGCATGGAAATGGGGACGAGGTTCTGCAACGTGTGGCTTTCCTCAGACGGCAGTTGCCTGCATATCGATCTCTTGCGTATAGATTTGGTGAAGTGCAGAAAATCGGGCAGTCGGATGAGTCGGCTGAACGAGACAAGAAAGCAACGTGGAGATGGTGGTCAAGAAGCAAGAGAGACGAGCTGAGAGGTCGTCCACTGCTGAGCCAGCTGAGGCCGCCAGTCGATACCCATCGATCCCTTGATAATGCGTTAGACCGGTTCGCCTGCTCGTCTATCTCCCATCACAAACATTCATCTCCGCCCCGACACATCCAATCAATCCGAACCACTGCAATATCTACTACTTACACGCACTCGAACAAGAATAATCTCTGGTAAAGGATAAGATGTCTCGCCGCACAGCAGTAATCGAAGAAGAGTTCGACGACGACACGGATCTGCCTCTGCCTGTGGCGTCCATACCGAATTTGGGCACGCGCGGGGCGTTGCTCGAGGCGATATCGGACGACGAGGGGGATTCTGAACCGGGGCCTGCGACTCCTTCGAATGCGTCGTTTGCTGGTGCGGGTGCAGGGGGCATGAGGCCTGGGGGTGGTGTAGGAGGTGGTGCACACGTAAACCAGGTTACAGACATCACACCGTACAAGAAGTGCGTTTGCACATTCACATTGATCACTTATTCTAACTGACTGACGTACTGTATTATGTGACAGATGGATATGCGTCTACCCAATCTACATCGACGCCAAACGCGCCTACGGCACCGGCCAACGACGCATCCCGCGCGAAAAGGCGTTGTGGTGGCCGCTGAGCAGAGACATGGCGGAGGCGGCGGGGAGACTGGGCTTTGGGACGCTGCATGAGGCGAACAAGTTTCATCCGAGGGATTGGGAGAACCCCGGGCGTGTGAGGGTGCAGCTGAAGAAGGAGGGGAAGCTGGTGAACTCTGCGGTTAGGAATAGTGCGTGTTGTTTGGTCTTTTTAAGAGGTGCTGTGTTCGCTGATCAAGTTCTCTTGCGTCTCGCGTGTTTTGACATTGCTACTCTGACAACACCACTCACCCTCGTACTCTCCACGTATTACATCGCGCACAGAGAAAGAACTACTCGAATTAATCTCCCTCCAAATCCAAATGGTCAAACCCGACAACAAACCCCGCCCTCCCTACACCACCTCCACCTCCACTACCACACCTTCCGACCCCTCTCACCCCTCCTCCGACCGCTCCTCAACACCCACCCCCTCAACCCCCGCAAAGGGCAAACAACCCGCCTCCAAAACCGCCGGCAAAGGCGCGTCCTCCGGCACAACCGTTGCCCCCTCATCCGTAGTAGCAACGAAGAGACTGCCCGTCCCGCCAGCCCCGCACCCGCCGTTGGCGAGCAGGGTGTCGCCGTTCAGTCCGGCATTGGTGTCGGGGGTGCTTGTGGATACTGTTAAGGCGGGGATGAGCGCGCCGGATCCGATGGGTGGGATTGCGGGTGGGGGAGGCGGGAAGGGGAAGAGGAAGGTTGTGAGGGTTAGGCAGTGAGGGGATGTTGGGTAGTGAATGCTAGGGGTTGTGTTGTATGTAGTGTATTGGACATCTTGCGAAGCAGAATATTTGATGTTTTTTGTGTATGTTGACTACGACCGACGATTCGTTTGCCACACATCATGCCTATACTGCTTTCTTCCCACTTACATCAAGTGCCATGAATTAGTTGCAGCAACTATACTTATTGATACACATCTACCAGCACATCTACCTGCATTACCGCACCATCAGCATACAACCCAGCCCGTCTTTATCACTATGGCATACCTGAGCAAAAGAGCCCCTCTACATCCCTCTCTAAGCCTACCCAACCCACCCCCCAGGAACCCTCCTCGTCAACCCAATCCTCGCCGCCAACTGCCTCGCCTGCATAGCCCTCAACTGCTTACTCCTAAACAACACCACCCCCACCGCGATCAACGCAATCACGACGTTGCACGCTAGGAACTCGTAGAAGTCCCCGCGCTCCTTTTCGACGATTCGCCCGCAGGATTCCCAGGCGGGGATTTCGCCTATGTGGTCGGATTGATGTGTTGAAGGGGAGTGGGCGTGGGGTTGTTGGAGGGAGTTGGGAGAGGAAGGGGAGGAGGAGGAGGGTGTACAGTGCATGAGGCGCCGGTTGCCGAATGGTTGGCAGAAGGGCTCGTTGAGCTGTAACAGTAGTTCAGTGTATGTCTTGTGGAAGGCGTGACTGCAATGAAGTCGACGTACCGCATCGTCTGGACAAGGCTCACAAGTCCCAAAAGGTACACACACTAGCTGGGATTCATCATTTGATGATGGGGTGTCTTGCCTTGACTGTGCGAGGGCAAAGAGGGGAGGCACAACTAGGATATATAATAAGCTGTGTGACACTTAGAACGAGAGAGGATAAAGGGTTGAAGGGAACGTACATATTCCACGGTTGTATAAGCAGCATGCTGCTCTAGACTCGACGAATTAGATGGTCTTAGAGTAGATTGTGGCTTTGATAATCCAGTCAATGTCGTAACTGTGGATAGGAAGTGCTCGAGTAAGTGAGCAGATGACCGGTCGACGGAAGGTGTGCACAACGGGCGTCCCGCTCGACTGCCTTTTCGGGCCACTTCGTTGTCTTGGTGGCGTCTATTTAGGCGCTCCAATAAGGTTTCCTTCGATCCACCATCATAGCAATCCTCGAATTCATTGATTCCGAGGGACTCTTCTCACTAGCAAACAGCCTCGACAGATAAGCAAATACTCGGACATACATAAAAGATGACTATCTATCAACACAATGACGACGATGCATCTGTACGTGACGCCACTAGAACGCACAGATGCACGTTGTTCTTGTTCTCAACGCGGAAGGGTAAGTCTGGATGATCTCAACCGCCCTCCCTCGTGCTGATTCTATCCTTTCCTTTTGTTTCGGGATTAGGTTAGGCGCGAAGTACCTCGAGCGAATGCACTCGCAGACAATGTATCAGGCACTTGGACTATCTAGTATCGAGCGCCCCTTCCCCTTCCGCGCGGTAGGTGCAATTGTTCTGAGACTTGGGGATCGTGCCGGATGTGCTGTGTGTGATGATGTAAAGATTTTAAAGGGGCGTGGTCTGCTGCTGTGAGAATAAAAAAGCGTCGTGTTGGAGAGATGTGGGGTCTTCGACGTTCGTGGTCCCCTCCTCCTTTGACGTGCCAGGCCGTGTAGAAGTCTTCGAATTCTCTTCGAAGTGTCTTACTTTTAGTGTGTTGTGGACCGTTTGAAGGGACATGACTTGCTATCATCTTTCGATCCTTACGACTTTCGTTTTTCTTGCCCTCTTTCCATTAACCTTCGTTTTCGCTGCCCCAAGACTGCACTCGGCGCATGCCCACCTATTAAAGCGATCAACACATCGCTCGCATACCCTCCCGCGTGGTCTTAAACTCTATTCTTATCATCCAGTCTCTTTGTTTGAGGTATGTCGCATAGTTTCGCCGTTTTTCAGTCACTCAAATCTACCGCAGACTTATTATGACGGACTTGACCACCCGCTCTCCAAGCGTGCCAATACCTCGCTACAAGAGTCTGCTGCAGCTTTCGTTCAACATCGCCTAAACCTCAGACCTCATGATGTCCGCGTGCATTCGTCTTTCAAAGGCGCGAGTGCCAGACATGCGTACATCAAGCAACAGATCAATGGAATCCCAGTCGCAAACGCGGTAGCGAACATAGCTCTCAATAATGAGGGCAAAGTGGTCGCGTTTGGGTCTTCCTTTTTGCATAACGGTGGGTTTCATTTTGTTCTAGAGCATTCGCATCGTATTGATGTCGTTGAATTATCTATAGCTAAAGCTCCTTCACCGATCCCGTCTATATCTGTCGCTTCCGCCATAACCACAGCGGAACACCACCTCGATGGCAGATACGACCAGACACACTATCCAGCTCCGTCATTACAGTACCTTGCCAAAGAAGATGGCTCATTCGCGCTCACACATGTTTTCCATGTCACCAACGATACCAGCGGCACATACTACGAGGCCTTTGTCGACGCTCATTCTGGAGAACTGGTTTCTGTGACTGACTTCGTGGCTCAGACGACTGTACGTCATGCGTCGAAATTTTTATCAAACAGCAGGTTGACCATTTACTTAGTACAGAGTGCTTCCAGTCGAGAAAGAGGTATTGACCGAAGGATTTGAAGATTTGACGGATCCTTGGGACACTGTAGCATCTCCTTCTGGATGGCACGACGATGGGAAGACAACGGCCAACACGACTGCGTGAGTATGACTGGTATCTCTTCTTTTTTAATGACTTACACGACCATAGTGGTAATAACGTCATCACCTTTCAATCCATCCAATCCAACGTAGGATCCCAGTCAGCCTCCAACCTCCAGTTCATATACACCCAAGACCCGTCTCAGGACCCGACCGTCCCGGTGAATCTCAACGCAGCGCTCGTGAACGCATTTTACATAGTCAACACAGTGCACGACTTCGCCTATCGATACGGATTCACGGAACCGGCGTTCAACTTCCAGACGAACAACTTCAACAGAGGGGGTAGAGGAAACGACAGGATTACGACGTCGGTGCAGATGTCACCTGGGACGGATAATGCGTTCTTTGCTACGATGGCGGATGGGATCAACGGGCAGCTGAGGTTGTATATCTTTGATTATACGAATCCGAGGAGGGATGGTGCGTTGGAAAACGATGTGGTCGTGCATGAGGTGTGTACTTTTCATACTCTGAGAAGCAACATCGGTTGACTATGCGATGTAGGCGACTCATGGTATTACCAACCGTCTCGTTGGTGGCGGAACAGCTTCGTGTTTGCAAACTCTGGAAGCTGGCGGCCTGGGAGAGGGATGGTCAGATGCGATGGCAGAGTGCGTTCCACTCTCATTCAGGTTGTTTCACGCACTAATCATTACCTGACGACGTTTAGCTGGGTCCACCAGACGTCTTCAACGATCAAGGATTTTGTAGTCGGTGCGTACGTCAAGAACGACCCTGCAGGCCTACGCTCTCATCCCTATTCCACGAACAATGATACCAACCCTCTTACCTATTCGTCTGTCGCCACTCGAAATGAGGTGCACGATATTGGCGAAATCTGGGCGAATATCCTGCATAATCTTCTCGCTGCACTTGTTGGTGCCCACGGCTTTACCGCAGATGCACGAATAAATCCCTCGTGAGTGCCCTCACGCGTTCTGCTCTGGAAGGAATTGTGACACTGAACGTTCAACAGCTCCAGCGCGGGCAACGTTGTTTTCATGCACCTCTTCATGGACTCCCTATCCCTTCTACCATGCAACCCTACCTTCTTGAACACACGAGACGCGTGGATACAAGCCGACGTCAATAGATACCAGGGAAATAATAAGTGTACTCTGTGGAATACCTTCGCCAGCCGAGGCATGGGCAGCAAAGCTGCTAATTATACGAACGACTTTACCGTCCCTCAGGGATGCTGATCCATCATACCATTCACAGTTTATTTTATACCAATCTTCGACTTCATATACCACAATGCGCTGCTTCGTTCGTTCTGCGATACTGTACATCGTTACATCATACTATCATACGTCTCCTGCCATATCTCCAAACGGTGCTTTCTGCATAATCCAATTATAACTTCCAGAATTCCAAAGAAACTGCTACTCGCTGGAGCTTCTCGTCAGTAGCTCTTCAGCTTTCCGGGCATAAGATATGCTTACATCGTTTGAGAGAAGACATTACTCAACCAACAGCCCATCTTGAGACATGATGCGCACAGCCGCGCCGGGTATGGTCATTACAGGAGCGAATTCGGCAGTGAACGCCTTCGCGCCCTGCTTCGCCGCTTTGATTCTGCACAGCGCTCCAAATGCCATAGCCCACGCGAAGTTCGGAGCCCTCTTATACGCATAGGAAGCTCGCAGTGCTTCGAGGGTGTTCATGCCAGTCAGCAGTGGGCATTCTGTGGGATCTGGCCCGTTCATGAACATCTTCGCTATCAAGAGCTTCTCCTTGTTCTCGTCTACGCGCTTCGCCTTCTTCTCGTTCTTTGTCGTCTCCGGACTCTTGTTAGCGAATATCTTCTTCCACATTTTGTTCCACGCGTCGACGCAGTCTTCCACGTGAGCTTTGACTTTCGCAACCTCCTCCTCGTACTGGGGAAACTTGACTTTGGAGGCTTGATCCCAAAGTTGGGCGAGATCGGTATCGCACACGGCGAAGCTCTGCTTGAGGCCGTCGTATTGCTTGAGGAGTGCGCGTTGGATTTTCCCACCCTCCTTTCTCAGCTCGTCTAAGATGAAAGGTTCCTCCACCACTCGCTCGTTTTGGACCAATGTGTCGTTGTCTGGCCCTCCAAAACACGCCGGCTGCCTCCACCCGTCCCGCTTCCTGTCTGCTGCAAAGACGCTCTCTTTGAGCACCAGACCGGACTTGCGCGAGTCGAGGATGGTGGTAAACCTAGGACCGAAGTCAGCATAAACTGCAGGCGGACAAAGGTAATATAACTGACATGAACGCATTTCGGATAGTGTTTCTGTGATCATAGCCATATTTCCAGATGGTGTTCTCGTGGAACATCGAGTACAAACCAGTTTTTGAGTCGGAAAAACCGGTAAGAAGGTGTCCCCGGAGCATCAAGTCTGCGTCATCGCTACGGTGCATGTCCTCGAGCACCCTTCCGACCGTGGGCACCGAGCCCAGAGGCTCAAAGTTCTCCATGAGGTCGTCCGGCTCCCGGACCATAGCAGGCTGCTGGAAAGAATCAACGAGTTCGCGGTCCCAGATGCAGACAGCGGTATCTACACATAAAAACATAAAATGAGTGAAGTGACAAGGCCCACCAATAGAACGCATGCATACCCCCATCGACATCTGCAAAGACCTTCATAAGAAAGATAGTTCATCACGATACGTCCCGTCTACTTACCGCCTCCAGCCAACATGCTCGGTAAAGACTCTTCACCAGCTACGGGCACGACGATGACGTCTACGTAGTGTGCAAGCTCTGGTAGATATACCGCCACGACCTGCGTATGTCCCTGGTTAATACCCAAGTATACCCCATGTGCGTTGATCCTCACCTTCTGTACGTCTGATGCGACTCGTGCGGGGTTGCGGAATATCTAGTACGATACGTACGTAAGTCGAGGCGGATAATGGATGAACGGTAGCTAGAGTTGAAAGGTAAAACTCACCAGTACATCACCAAGTATCGTGCGTGCATCGGCCTCTACCAGTGGGTCCTTGAGGTACTGAGTAGAGGTAAAATGGATTTCTCCAGGCTCGAGCAGGCCAGTCGGATCTGAGATGACTCTCCGGTGAATAAGACTGCAGAGACATAAGCGAAGCAGCGTACCCGGAATGATAAACGCTTCAGCTGACGCGGGTACCGTGATATGATACTCAAGTACAGCCTTCTTCATCGTCTCTTCAACAAGTCGCCTAAGGTCCCCGTAGAGCTTCCCATCTTGCAGAGGTGAGAATCCCGCCTGCAAGCGATCCATCACGCCCTCCGCGATAGTGATGGGGGGCGTGTCAAGTGAAGCGGACGAAGACGAAGACGGGTCGTCCACATCTTCAACACCATTGCCATCCGATTCGTCACCGTAGTCACGTCTCCTGGATAATCCGCTCGCGCGTTCCATTCCATTCGCAATACGCTCGATCCTCTGCGGGGTGACTCCAGAAATCTTGTTCACAGCGTTCCAAAGGAGTGGCATCGCATTCGCTACGTTCCACTGAGTAAGAGGCTCAATCTCTCGACGCAAGCCTTCTTCCATGCGCTTGACGAGGGTTTCTAGTGGGACGCCGTTGTGGTGGAAGTTGATTACCGTGCCTCTCGAAAGGCGGGATGGCGTCCACACTCGCGCAGGAGCGACGAGGTCAAAAATCAGATGGGCTGGGTGTAAGCCCTCGAGAACACCCCCTGGCCTTACCAAATGGATCTTCTGTTGGGACTTGCGAATCCAAATCATCGGAGGCTCGTCCAGAGACATATGCTCGGGGTGCAGAGCCCATACGCCCTTCGACCCTAGTATACGTCCTTGTACGGCCGTCGAGCGCTCGATGAACCCCAGCTGGCGGCTGATAGCGAGAAGCCCGCTGGCGTTCATGAAGCCGCAGCCATCCGTGTAGATCTTGTTCGTGGGTGCAGGTCCATCGGCGTGAGGCGCATCTGCGTGATGCTCAAAGATTAAATAAAATTATTCTGTCCTTCATACTGCGACTTACACAGATCGTCGATGATTTCGATATTCTCAGGTTTGAACTGGAGGATAGGGATAGATGTCGAGAGCCCGAGATCGAACCGAGTCGTCCATTTGTTGATTTTCTGAAAATATAGCACGGTAAATGAAGAGAGGGACAATCCATGAATTACGGCTCGTTACCTACCTGCTTCTGATTGAGGTCCATTGGATTGTACCACCTTACCAACGCCTCCAACGACATACGGTGCTGGTCTCCTTCCCTGCAATCGGCCTCGCGCTCGTAATCCTCGTCAGTCTCGACAAAATGCAACTTCCGATCCTTTACCGCGAAAGCGACGAACACCCTCCCACATAATACAAACTTCTGCGCTAGGAGCTCCTTAAGCTTCTTGAGATCCAAGTCATAGGACTTGGGCACTCTCATTTGCAGCAGGCGTCGCGAGCCGAGGAACCGAGCAAATCTGTGAGAGCGGCCCATCTCCATAGGTTCCAGCTGAACATGAAATACTGGCTGCTCCTTCTTGTTGCTCGACGTCTGTTCGCGCGGAACGAGCTTGACGATCTGTTGGATTTTGCCTCCATACCAGTTCGGCTCATCCTTCCAGTCGCCTCGAAGCCCCAGCCCACGAGATTTGTTTTCCAACAAAGCGAGCTGCTCGCGATGCAGCTCCTCCCTTGAGAAGTAAGACGCTATTGAGCAAACCAAATTATGACTCAACGCGAGAATTGAACGCACCAGAGCTTAGGACGTTTAACCACTTGGGGACGTCCAAGCATGATATCAGAGATGAACGAAGGGACTAACGACGCTTGTTTCTTCACGTCGTTCAACGCGGAGCTGATCTCCCGCGTGTTGAAGAATACGTCATCCCACTTCCACATGCCCTTCGTAACACCTCGCGCGAGCTCATATTGAACTCCCCACGGCAGTTTGTTTGCGTCCATAAACTTCTGAGCAATCCCGTCGTGTGCGATGACGAAATAACCGTTGTCTGCCTTGGCCAAAACAGGTCCAGAAGGTGTCAAAGAAGCTTTGCCTTTGCTTGGTGTAATGGGTTCTGTACCAATAGAGCCAGCAGGGCGGGCTGTAGCGAGAGGAGGAGAGGGGCGCACGTATCCGCTATTGTCGGAGGTTGTCCGATTAAGAGTAGATGAGCCAATTGGGGTAGTAGTAGACCGTGGGGTCATTCTTTGTACACCACTGATAGGAGACGACGAGGCCGGCTGGCTGCTGCTAATCACAGCTGGCAGTGTCGCTGCGCGAGTGAGAGTGCAAGTTGGAGGAGCCGACAGGCCTAGGGCAAAGCCCAATCGAGCTGCGAGCCTGATATATGAGGTAGTAAGAAAGCTTGTAAAGTTCAACAGACAGATAAAACGACATAGCAGACTTACCCTTCGTCTTCGTCGTCGGAGGGCGTGGTTTCGCCTGTGTCAGTACTGGTGATGGAGGCGCTACCAAATTCAACCAAAGAGAACGATGTGCTCTCGTCGTGGTCGTCGTCCTCAATATCCGTTGGATCAAGATCGAGGTCCGAGTTCGTCTCTGACTCAGAATCCGAGTCTGGGACTTCTACTGCAAAATGGTGGTCACAATGTCGATCACGGCGTAGGACAACCCAGATGGTAAACACTCACCTACCACACGACCGACTTGGGTCTGCGCTGCATCGGCTACAATTGATCGGGCTATGGTAGTGCCTACAGCTGATATGAATGAGTGTTCGATTCAACTACATCAAAAGGGGAAGCTACCAAAAGGAGAAGGTGTAGTAGACACACTTCTACGAGAGCTCGTGCTATCTGACGCCGCTGATGCGGCCCGTGGTGAAACGTTCAACGGGTGTCTCGTCCTCGTTGCTTCAGAGACAACTACTATGCACACAGTCAACGTCAAGGGGGACGATACTGTAAGAACGAGCGTACCCGCTGGCTGAATTCCGGTTCTGACCGATGGGGACCGTACAACGATACGGTGGCCGCCTTGATTATCTCGCCGATCCTCTTCATTGGAGGCAACGAGTGCCGACACGGGTGACCGTCTCCTCGACATGGTGGTGGTCGAGGTGCAACTTGAAGTCGGAGAGTATCGCGGAGATCACAGATGTCGCAGGGCGTCGAGGGATCTAATATACATATCGATACCTTGCGAGAAAGTGAGCTATATTTCGACTCCCATGTCAAAGTGGCCAGCCAGTGAGCGCACACGAATAAAGTTCTTTCAACGTCTCTTCAGGAAGTTCGGGCCCAAAACTTGACATTCCGCACTTTGACCGATATTAACACTGCGCAAGCCGCAGGTCGAGCATGACATGGATAGAAGTGTCGTTCATCTACGACGATCGCTGACTCTGGTTTCAGCCATGGGATCCAATCGTATGTTTACGGCGATTGTGACGAACTCACGCCGGATGATCATCCTCGAAATCGCGTGGGAAATCCAAAGAGCTAGGAGACGCCGGCATCTGTATCCTTAAACGGAAGTTCTTGTGGCCAGCTGGCTTATGAAATTCATGTCTACGAGATGTGATAATTGAGTGACATATTAACTGTGGCAATGATACTGTAGAAAATGCTGTCAAAAATGCCTAGTAACACTGATCTATCTGCTATCCTGAAGTCGCTGCACATTCAGCACAGCACTGTGGCACTCCGCGGAATCGTATTAATCAGTTATGGGCTATCCATAGACATAAAGGGCGAGCTTCGCTTTGGTGGACGTGAGGTGCTTATAGGGACCTTTCTCCCATTTGGGACCATCCTGGACAGGAGGCGGCGTTCAGCTGCCGCAGTGGCCGCCGGCAGCTTGCACTTCCTCACATCAGTCCAGAGCGGCGATGCCATGTATTAGACACCGTCGACGTCTGCTATGACGATAGCACACCGTCCCGAAGTCAGCTGCACTTCTTTGTCAAACCCTCTCGAACCTTCAGGGAGCATCTGGACCGCGAGTAAAACCTGAATAATAAAGCTACCTAGACCGGAATTACTCACGATCCTCCGATTTCATACTATGTACATTTACACTATTCGTACCACACCCGTTACTAGTACATAGGAAGCAACGTGCCCTACATGGGATTTCTGTAGTTTTGACATCTACTACAATAGCGGAATATGGTCTGATTAGTGGCTAAGCTGTGAGTGCGGCATCCTGTGCATTCTGTCCGCGTGTCAGGCGGGGCTGGTAACGTTGCAGTTCTTCGGTATACGGCTACCAATGTGTTGGCGGAGTATGCGATATTGCCCTTCGACAGCTCCAAGATCCATTCGGACATCGCTGGAAGAACGATTGATTGACGAGAGCATTCACATGCATAGTTGACCTCTATGTCACGAATCTGCTCGTAACTAATCATCGACAACCAGGAAGTCAGAGGAGCAGCCCATGTAAGCATTCGCAATAGTAACTTACGTCGATGTCAAAGACGAACGTAACTCCGTCACAATATTCTCAGCTCGCAATTTCGATGCTATGTCCAGCCTTTGACTGTCCCTGAGAGCCACGAGCCCATACTGAGAGTTCGTGAGCCAAGAAGACATAGTAAGCTGAACTTGTTTTACTCACCTTGTCTGCTAATCTGTACATCGACTTGGCCGAGCATAACGGAGCTTCTGGTGCCTTGCTAGCATGCATCGCGTTAGAAGATGACAGGTGTGGCCATGAGCTGAGAGGAGCGAAGTTGACTTGTCCGCTGTACAGGTAATAGATAAACGCCTTTAATCTTCATGACAGGTGTAGGAAGGCTGCATAAGTATCGATCAACATTGAGGCTGTACCGTAACCTACGTTCTAAAAGCTACGTCTGGAATGACCAAAACTCTACCATACTGCCAGTGCTCCCCAGCAGGTCGTTCATCTGCAATATTGGTTGTGGAGGTCGCATCTGACACGGGCCAATATATTGACCGTATAACGAGAGACTCGACTAGCGACATGATGGGTTCGATGACTCACCCTGTGATCCTTAGTGTCATTGAGTGCGAGAACGTTTTCTTGCTCATTTAAGGGATCCTCATCGATCTCAGAAGAAGTAGCTTCTTCCTCCAGATCGCTACTAGTATCAGAATCGTAGTCGTATTCCAAACTGGAGCTCTGCTTGTCAGCAGGGAATCCCTCTCGCAACGAAGACACCTTCGCTTCACTAAAACCAGCGCTGAAGACTTAAGTATTAGTGTGAGTAATTGGGTATATTATGAGTAAGGGATTTCACTTACATCCATCAAAATACGCAGAATTTGCTCTCAGAACCGCACTGTTCGCATATAGTTGAAGGGGTTTGTCAACAGCCCCGTTACTTCGACGACAGGAGAAAGCCCAGATCTTGGTATCGTTGAATGGTCCACTTTCAAGGGATTCTTGAAGAGCAAGTTGGAGAAGTTGCGGCTTACTCAATGATGCAATATCATTGGCGCTTAGCTGTGCCAGTGCTGTCGGTACGCCTCGGACTCGGACCGACCTTTTTGGCGACGGTCTCTGGAGTGGGATCGGTCATAAGGCCTGTAAGTGGCTGAGGTGAGGCGGAAAAATTGTGTAAGGCATGAAAGACGAGAGTTCGCAATTTAAGTACCTGAGTGCTCCAGCTCGGGCTTCATCGTGTCCTATGGTAGTCCTCGAGGCAAGGCCTGGTAGGCTTGTAAATCGGCTCCACGAACTTGATTGGGTGCGATATTAATATTAGCAAATCGAATGACTGTTACGGATACATAACGTAGATGTAGAGTGGCTTACCATCGATGAAGGTGTCTTTTGTTCCCAAATTACACGATGCGCAGGTGCCAGCTAACTGATAGTGCAATGTGTTCAGGCTAGACAATCCATTACCCTTGAATGATACAACAAGGATAGATTGCGTGCGCTTTGTGATCATGTGAGATCAGCACAAGATATAACTCACGTTACCGTAGTACTACTGGCATCAGTGATAGTGTAGCTAAGTCTGCTGGCTGCTGAACGTTCAGATGACGAACCTGTTGATACCCCGGAACGTGTGATCCAGATATCTGGAACTCCGAGTCATTGAACACCAAGAATGCACACCTTATTCATCGCCGAGAACCTAATTCGTGGACGGAGGAAATCTATATTGAAGGGCCTGCCAGTGTGAACCAATCCTCGCCGCAGATCTCCTTCTTGTATGTAGTCCGTGACACGAAGCGTTCACAACGGCTCCACTGAATACCCACATCAGCTTCAGCACAATCTGTGGAGGATTTGAGAACATCGTGGACGTGAAATTACAGGAAGTAGCCACAACATACAGAAGAATGACTCGCATCGCTGTACCTAGCTAGTAGATGAGGTGTACGACTCGCAGAATGTACATTGAAGGTAAAACTTGGTTGGGTCCAATTCGTACTCTCCACAAACACCGCACTTTGCTATGCTATTTTGCTTGCGAGAAGTATCGTTCTTGATCGCGCCACTAGGCAATCCGACGCATCTCTGAACGAACGCGGCCAAAGTGTCCGTCGTACGAACCGACTTGCCAGATGCTACGTCAGCTAACCATCCCGGCAGGGCCTCCAGTACGACAGCTTTGCAACGTGGAGATCCCAGCACAAAGGTGATTTCCATGTCCCGAACCTCTGGATACCTGGGGGGGACGGCCGTAAGTATGGAGCAGAAATTACAAATGGGGACGTACATGGAGGTCACGAAGGACAATAGCTCGTGCATGATGTTTTCCCTAGAAAGCTTTGAACGAATATCTCCTAGTGCCTTCTTCTGAAGCTCTTGCACGCCCCACTATGGAAGATGCACATGGCGTTAAAAGGGGAGGTATAATGATATCGTCGGCATTACCTTATCAGCTAGCCTGTACATGGATTTTGGCGAGCAGTCGAACGTCTCAGAGGCCATTACATCAAATGCTCCGAGTCGAGTCGTCTGTGATTTGAGGCGAGAAAATGCCAAGTCGCCGGTACATAGCCAGAGCATGAATGCCCGCAATCTGTTATACAAGAGGTATCGTCAGTCAATGATGTGTGTATCGCAGAACCATCGCGGCGACCCACGTCGTGAAAGCAACATCTGGTACTACTATGACACGGCCATAGTTGTCGTGCTCGGTCCCGTCCAATGATATTGGCTGGGTATGAGGCTCGTCACGCGCAATCCTACTCTCTGATTTCCCGGGCTAAGCATGTTAGCATACCTTATTACCTGCCATACCATTAGAACGAGGATGTAAGACATACCTCTGCGGTTTCCGCAAGCGTGCTAGTAGAGCGTCCATCCCAAGTTCGATCCCGAGTGGACCTCGGTATCCGAATCATCCTCAAGATCGCTATCAGAGTCGTTATAGTAGTCTTCAGTAAAAGAGGGTCTGTCTGTCGGAAATGGGCCGCGCAATGTCTGAACAAGTTTTGCCTCCTTGAAATCATTGCCCAAAACTAAGAGTAGCGATGGATTAGCCTCTGCAATCATATTTCATACGTAGGACTTACGACTGCCGAGATCCTTTGAACCGCCACGTATCAGGTTGCTATTGACATACAACGGGCGAGGTTTGTCTACGACACCAGTACTTCGTCGTCGAGAGAAGGCGTAGAACTTGGTGTCGATGAACAAGCCGTCATTGAGTGATGATCTGATGGCCGCCTGCATGAGTTTCGTCTTGTCCATCTGGGTATTGGTGATGGTGCTTTGTGGTTTCTCTGCTGCAGTTCCTTCGGAGTCAGACGTTGTTACAGCCGCTGGGACGAACCATCTTGGTTTCCTCGAGGCCTGGGGTGAGTGGTACAGTGTCGACATTCGTAGAAATACAGTAGAGGGATTTGAGTCACTTGATACATACCTTCCAGCTTCGGCCTATATATACGTTGCTACATGCCTGGGACGTGTTGAGCTGCTCAGGTTCCGTATTTACTACTTATCGGATGCAAACGCAAGTCTATTCATTCCCTAAATTGTCCCGGTTTCGATAAGTGTTGTGAGAACGGCAGGAGCCGGGAGCCGGTCGTAAGCCAGCGCTGCCCCGGCCCCGTGGGCCGTGGCCCATTCATTCTACAACGTACTGACATGAGGCAAACAGTGTTCTGTAAGAGACAGTAGCAAGCACGTTAGAGTGGGAGTACAGCACTCTCCCTGAGCTGTGTTCTATCGTCACTACCCTGATACTGTCTCCAGGCCGAAAATGTTGGCAAGCAACTGGGTTCACATGAATTCAACTTTCAACATTTCATGGATCTTGAGTACGTCACTGCTCTTGAAGGGAGCAAAGTAAGTACATACAGAGAGCTATTAATACCGCTGACATCGATGTGTCAAGTCTGCGTAGCAGTAATTCAAGCTGTCTAAGAATCAGGGATAGGGAGTATAGTATCCGCCGCAACTATTACAGGAGCGATACCAGGCACTCATGTTCAGCGTATTTTGCCTTCGACAGCTACCACAGCGGTTGGTGGTCCAATATTGTGGCGTAGAGGTTGAAGTGGAAGACACGGATTTCTTGTAGAGTGCTTTCAAAGTATCCGCGGACTGGGCGGATTTTCCAGCCACCAAATCGTCGATCCATTCAGGGACTGCATCCATGGCCGCTGGGCGAGCGGACTGGCATGCATATTCAACGACCACATCTCGTACCTCATCGTACCTGTGGCATGTATAGTAAGTATTTCATGCTCATTCAAATGGGGCAGAGAGAACGTACAGAGATGCTAAGCTGGAGCGCAGCTCAGCAACAATATTATCCGCCGACAGCTTGGAGCGAATGTCGTCCAATGCTGCTTTCTTCAGTTCGTCAATACCACACTGTTGCGCTCATGATCATCATCGAGTCAAATTTATACAAGCGATATGCGAGCTTACCTTGTCAGCCAATCTGTACATCGATTTTGGCGAGCATTTCAGCGTTTTCGACGGTTTAGTGTTTTGAGGGGTTTCCGTTGATTCCGAACGTGCACTTTGCGATCTCAAGTGAGAAAAGGTTATGTCGCCCGTATATAGCCAGAATATAAGAGCTCTCCAACTACGATGCATAGGACGGCTTAAGTCAGTGAACGCTCTCTACAGCCTAGGGTCCGGAACTCACGTTTTGAATGCAATGTCGGGTACTATTACAACATGCCCATAGTTCTCAATACTGGCGTCCAGGATCGAGGGCTCAGGCGGCGTGAAGCCATCTTGAGGACCACTTGCTTGGGCAGGTGAGGTATGATCCGGAGCCTGCTTCGTGAAATTAGGCAAAAGCAACGGATATAAAATATTGCACATTCAGCCCACTTTTGGCCTATCAGGAGCAGTTGCGGAGTCTTCATCTTTAATCTCTTCATCTTTAGATATCTCCTCTTCTTGAAACTCATCCTCGAGATCGCTATCCGAGTCGTAATCATACTCCTCAGTCGAGGGGGACCTGTTGGCCGGGAATGGTGCACGAAGGGGTGCTACTGTAACTTGAAACCCGCCTTCGAAGACTTCAATAGAGCGTTTTAGTGTACCCGTGGACGAAGAACAGGACATGAATACTGACAGCCATCGAAATACTTTGAGCTAGCGCGTAGCATCTCGCTGTTGGCGTACACGGGGAGAGGCTCGTCGACGACACCAGTGCTGCGCCGTCGGGAAAAGGCGTAGAACTTGGTGTCGATGAATGAGCCATCTGTCAGTGACAGCCTAAGGACTTCCTGGATAAGCACTTTTGTGTCGGAGGACGCAGTGATGCGCTTGCTAGTGCCTTTGCGTTTCGCCATGGGGAGAATTGAGTGTTTATGAGCGATGGTCGGGGTCTTATATGAAGTGTTCGTGACAACTGTACTTGTTCGTTTTCGGACGTAGATTTATTGACGTATAGGAGGTCCTATACTTGGTCAACTAGTACTAGTCTCGATGAACGCTTGATGGAAGGCATCTTGTGTGCCGATTACCGATCAGCTGGTCGTCTTTGGAAACCTGGTATTTACCTCATAAGTTCGGTAGTAGTATTGCTTTATCTTCCAAGTCGTCCGTGCTAAGTAATACCCGGAAGCCAGACGTTCTACTGTGTCATCGTCACTACTGCCAGTGGCATAGGACTGACATACTTCTACGGACTCACTGTTCTGCGAGAAAAGGTGTGCGTCAGCGGTACTTTAACAAAATGGCAATCGTGACGCCGTGCAACACATCTGAGGGCAGCAACTCGAGAACACTCAGCTTACTTCGAATTTTGGGCGACTGGTCACTGCAAGCAGCGAAGTTCCTTTAGCGCTCTTCCTCATCAAACTTCATCGGCGTCCACCGTGCGGCCTGAGAAACTGAACTTCTTTGAGTTCTCTCTTCGACGTTGAATCTAACTAGTACTCTTGATTTCTTGTTGTACAGACCCACTCTTCCGACATTCGCAGCGCTCTCGAGGCGATGCTAATATGTCCGGCTTACGAAGTCTGCCAATAGAACTACTTTCGGACATTTTAGAACACATCATACGGCCTAGTCAACTGGCCACCCTTTGCCTGGTGAATAACGCCTTCTATTCATTTAGTGCACCTGCCCTCTACCGTCGAGCCTTTATCTATTCATGGCACAAGGATGGGAAAGTGAAGGTCGGTAAAGTATAACAATATTGTCAACTTACTGTATTGAACACAATGTTTAGGTAGTAAAGCTATTTCAAACGCTATCTGATCACCCGGAACTGGCGAAGTATGTAGAACAACTTTGTAAGTCAAGCTATGTGTATTACCAGTCGAATATCTCGTGACTTATGACTATGTCGTACAGCGATCAGAGACTTTCCGAAAGCTATCACAACTGCGGAGCTTGACCATGTCATGTCCCTTTGCCTACGTGGGCTCCAGAATTGTACAAACCTTCGGGCGTTCTTTTGGACAAGAGACGGGTCCTTATCGACTCCTATCCTGGAAGTTCTTCATCCCTTGCCTCATCTGCGGGACTTGGAAATCAATGGCCACAGTAATGGATACTACGATCATACGGCACTCCTCCAATTCACTCACCTGCGAAAGATAACATTGATACTTCCAGGAAGTAGAATTGTGAACCTTCTTTCTACATGGGCATCACGTACCGCGCAGACTTTGCGGCACCTGACCCTAATATGCCAAGTGAGTACGTCAACAGGTTCATTGAGAGGTCATCGATAACCCCTTCTCTAGACGACCACCCTCATTAACGATCGTGTATTAGAAGAGCTCTCTGCTCATCTGACGAGTCTGGACTCCATATATCTTTTGGGCTGTCCAAAGGTTACCCACAAAGGTTTGTGGTCCGTAATTTCAGCGAACGATGGTCGATTGGTTGGATTGGGAATGGAAGTACTATCCCCGAACTTCGTAAGGTTTGGTGTATGCTCACGAATTAACTCTGGCTGACACGACCCTGTGAAGGATCTCAGCAGGCTCTCAGAGCTCTGTCAGCTGTCGAAGGCACTGCGCTCGCTGGAATCGATCAACATCCACATCGATGTAAAAATTACTTCTGCGCAGTGGCCGCAGCACCTCGTCAGTCTTCTGGCATCCTCACCGTTGAAAACGTTCCACCTTTCCGCGCTGGCAGGAGAACCTGCGGTTGATTTATCAGATGCATTCTGCGCCTCGATAGTGAATTCGCATTCTCATACGCTTAGCAAGTTTTCGGTCGACCGAATGCGCCTGAGTATGGAAGCTATCAGAGACATCTGCGATCAATGTACGCTACTCGAGCGGTTCTTCATTGTTATGCAGCATGAAGACTTGGTAGGTTTCGCAATTTTTTTTGCTCGTTCCGGCTGACTGATCATCGTAAAACCGTGTACTTATTCACAGGATACGCTAGGATCCTCATTGGCGATGGCACAGAACCTTCGTGCGTTTCACGCAACTCGTTCTCTAGGTCTAGAATCCGAAGAAGCTCTCGTGGTCCCTGAAGCAAAGATATTGGCCCTAGTCCGAAAGTGTAGCTGGAAACTCTCCCAAATTGGATTCTATACAAGAGTCAAGCAGGTACATTTCATAGTCGTGTGCCCAGTTTATGAGTCATGATGCTAACATCTTTTCGTAGGTTGATAGAGTGGCTATCCGAGGGGAGGATGGCCAGGTGCTGATCGAACCTCGTCTAGTACCTTACGAGAGCCCAGAGATCCCTGAGCCTTTCCTGGTCGTGCGTACGTAAAGTATCAAGGGAACCACGATTACATGTCCCAGCCGTTGTCGTACATGGAAATCAATGTATTCCAACACCAGCTCACACAAGCGTGGCTCATTCGTCTGAATAAGGATAACTAACTACAGTGTAGTCGACGCCTCTGAGAGCATAGTCATTGCTTCACACTCTTCGTGAGTCAATGGCCGGCATCTACGAGCTGACCGGTTATACCCTGTAGGCTTACCTATTCTTTGTGGCCAAACATTAAGATACGCATATGTTCTTCAAGATCTATAAAGGCGCTGTGCTAGCTGGGCCTCTCAGAGCAACGCCTCCAGCATGTGGTCGAGAAGCACTAGGGCCTCTCGAGGACGCCCCGATAGCGTCCATGTCCCCTCCGAATCAGTTGAATTACCGGGGCCACTTACCCTCCAGCACATGGCCTCCGCCATGTCTGCTGCGAAGGATAAGAAGACAGCAGCCGCCACGCTACTCATTTCAGCTATGCAGGGTGGGGATATCATCGACACCAAACTATTCGCCTTCTCTCGACGACGACGCGGTGGTGGCGCTGACTGCCCTTTGCCCATTTACACCAACAGCCCATTGCTCGTGGCCAATGCGCCTCAGTTGATTGCTAGTAAGTTTTCATTCTTTTGTATGACTGCTTACATACGCATGGCTCAATAAATTCTAGGACTTGGCGGAGACTTTGCCGAAGATCGTATTGGCCCGTTGAACGAGCCATTTCCGGCCGATAAGGAGTACCTCAAGGAAACTTTTGAATACGACTCTGATAGTGACCTTGGCGACGAAATTGACGAGGACGTTGAACGTTCAAGTGCATCGACTAGCAGAGATGAGAAACCAGTGAGCCTTTTTCTCTAAGTCTGTTGATACCACGGCACTATGCTGATCCTCGTGACTGGCACGGCTTCACCAAGTCGCGGCATGCTGCTAGAGATATCGCTATCGAGGAATCAGAAGGCGAAAATCCGAATAACCTACGAGGCAAAAAGCATGGCAGAATAATTGTGTTGTCCATGGGAGCACATAAGACGTTCGTGCATCAACTCCACTTCGTTATCGATGTTTGATCATTCCTTTGTAGTTGGGAGGCACTGCTTGCCTATCTCTATACAGGAGATATAGAGTTTGCCCGACTCAGATCTCACCGTGTCCAGGGTCCAAGTACGCAGACTCAAACTCCCTCCGCTATTCGATGTTCTCCGAAGTCAATGTATAGACTAGCTGAGGCGGTACGCTCAATAAAACACGCGACGTACAAACTAATGCTGATGAGAAGCCAAGTGTGGAATGAGCGAGTTGAAAAGCAAAGCTCAGGACGCTATTCAAGATCAACTAACCGCGGATAATATCATGCGAGAACTTCAATCCTCCTTTACGGCGAAGCAAGTGTCCCTCATAGCCATAAGACATACACGAGTGCTCACTAAACTTTTTATATATAGATATGGGGATATTCAACAAATGGAGGTAGCCTTCGCGTGCGAAGCTGCTCCACTCGTTAACGTTTTGTCCAGTCTACGCCAGTGGATCACTGGTCTGGCAAATAACGAAATGCACCACACCGTGGACTGTTTGGATGCCTTCGTTCAACGTATTGCTGCGCACAAGACTTCAAAGCCACATTGCTCGCATTGTAATGCCTCATATCCTACCCGTAACTTCGCATGCACCGCGTGCGGTACGATTGGAAAGTTTTAATCCGGGCATGAAGCGATATGTTTACCAGCTGATACTTTTGGGGAAGCGTTGTAGACTAGGAAGAATATATGTTTTCTACATCACTGCAATCCTTTGAAGACTTATGCCTCGACGGACACACTACTTATCAAGCAACTACAGGAGAAGAAAGCACCAAAGCATTGACATTGGGCGTCAGATTGCTACTGTATATTATTAGACATTGGTCTTGAGACGTTCTCACTGGTAAGAAACGGCACATACTACACTAGGTGGCGGAGGCACACCCGCCTTCTTGATTGGCTGATACCTATGATAGAAGGTGTTTGTGGTGATTGAATAGAGCAGGAGGACGATCGTGAGTAAACGCATGGACCCGAATACGAACAATGCAAGGTTGAAGTCTTCGCCGCGGCCGCCACGTAGAGAGGCATATATCGACTCACTGTATGAAATCTGGATCGTTGGGAAAACTTCAATGGTACAAAACATTACTACACTTTACAACGATAACACCTTCATGCGTTTATATGTCCATCTTGTCCTCACTCTCCCAACCCGGGTTCTTCTGCAATATAACAAAATTCTCAAGCACGTTCGAGAACGGTATGAACTCCTCTGTCGCCAACTCCGCCCGGTCGGTTTGTCCTAGCCGCACAGGCGTCGTGTGCGTCTGGAAACCAGAGATCGTTCGAGGCTTGCCGGCTTGTCCGACGACGTCGACGGCCTGAGTTCATGAAGATTATGAGTATGGAAGGTGACGAAACGGTTGGTTCACTAACCTGTCCAACCCGCACCGTGACGGGGAAGCTTTCGAGCTCCTCGTTCAACGTCATCAACAGCCTGGGGTACATAGCGGTGGCGAGGAAGTAAAGCATCCAATGATACTTGTCCAGTATGACTGTTGCCGACAGCCTCATCAGTAACTAGCCATGCTCTGCAAGCGAATACACCACTTACAGCCCTTTGCATCCGTAAACGCAAGAATCGTCGCTAACAGACCAGCAACAGCCGTCCTACTCATAATCTGCCTATCATGGAAGAACGGGTTGATCGTAATCGTGCCCTTGCCCATATTTACCAACCCCTGCGCGATGCGGACGATGAACAGACAATCGGGTTCCTTGTAGTAGTACCCAGCAAGCTGTCGGAGCATCTGTCCGAGACGTGCGTTGTTGGACCCAGCGCCGACGAGACCCATGGCGAATATGGCGTTGAGAGCTACTTGGAGGTCGTTGTCGTGGGAGTATTTGGAGAGGGTGTCGAGGATGGGGAGTTGAGGATTTGAGGCGCTGATGAGGCCGAGTGCGAGGGGTACGGCTTTTCGGATGATGGGTTCGCCGTATTGCATCTAGAGAAAACATTAGATGGTTGCTTGACAAAATACGCACAAGAGATACGTACTAAGTGGTTGAATTGTCGAAGAGCCATCTCCGAGCCGATATCTTCACCCATCGACACTAGTGCAATACCGATAACAGCCAGAGCCTGGAACGTATCGTCCTTCACAGGAGTCTCCTTCGCCTCCTCGCCATCCTTCTTCTCTTCCTTTTCTTCCTTCTCCTTCGGTGGGACTATATGCTCATCACAGAGGTGCAAAAGCGTCTGGACCTTCAAGACGTCGCCCGTCCCAGCATATGCGCACATGTCGACGAGGACTTGCGCCTGGTTGGAGACGGCTTCGTGCTCGATAGCTTGTAGGGCAACCAAGATCGCGTCCGTCGCATCCTGTAGACCTGAAAAGATGGAGGTCATGAAACACTCTCGACGTGCTCTGGAGAACATCTACTCACCAACGTACAGAAGGGCCAACCCTAGAGAGAGATACCTCGCCCACTTCTCATCCAGCTGCTTGGGATCCCTCTCCATAAGAGTCTGCAAAATCGTCCCGCTAATCTCTCCATTCCCACTTCCAACATAAATGAATCCAAGGGCCAACGCAGCGAGCGCAGCCACTTCGATCGTCACATCGTCATCCGCGACTACGGGCAGGAGCAATGCTTGCAGGTCTTCACGTGCTGAGCCGGCGTAGGCGAGTCCGAGACCGACGATGGCGCTCGTTTTGAGTGAGACGGATTTGTTCTCGACGTACTCGGCGAGGAGGGCCATGGCTGCGTCTGCCTCGGTGCGTACGCCAGTGTTCAGGATACCTGTAGCGAGCAGGGCACCAGCCTAGTACGGCGTAGGACAGCATGTAAGCATTTCACGAAATTTTGCGCATTCAAGCTATCAGAGTGCTCACCTTGATATGCTCCTCGGCCGAATAGGTGTACTTATCGACATGACTGAGACCGATATCCGTATCCCACAACAAACTCAGCCCAAGACTCGCAGCAGCACTCATCATGCCGTGATCTTTGTTCTTGTAGATCCAGCTGTTGCCCTCCTCGGCCTCGACCATGAGCTTGTCGTTACCAAACCCAGCGTTGACAAACGCGTTGACGAAGGTGCCAGCCAGATTACCGCGTGCCGAGTCAACGTTCGCAGTGGTTGTCCCTGAAACAAAATCGTTAGCGATTAGAGGGGACAATGTAAAACCAGCATGCACGTACGAGTGTTCTCGAGATGCGATTTATACACGTCCTCCAGACTCCGTGCCTCCGACACACCCAACTCCTTTCCAAACGCACGGAAATGAGCGCTCAGCTTCGTGTTGCTCAAACAATCCACGAGATCCTCCTCCTCTGAGTCCTCAGGGAGCACCCACTCTTTTGGTACTTGAGCTCGCGCGAGGATGAATGCGAGCTGGCGTTTCATAAGCGGGTTTGCAGGGGCGTTGAAGTCTTGGTGGATGAGCTCCTGGTCGTTGAGGCGGACGGCGATGGCGATTGCTTCGGGGTATTTGTGGTGCTTGAGGTAGATGGCGTGGGCGGTGCGGAGGAAGGAAATGTCGTCGGGTGGGGGGAGGAGTGAAACACATCTGCATATAAGGTGAGTAAATAGTTGTTGCGTGGGCATGTATGAATATTACTCACGCGACCATGTACTGGCATACTCGGCCGTACGTGTTCTCGTCCACGAGGTCGACAATCCGATCGACGATCTCCAGTTCTTCCAAGAGGTCGACCGCATCGGGCTCCGCGTTGTGCTGAAGCAAAAACGACGCGCACTCGAGCGACAACTCGCGGAGGTCGTCGATCGTGCCAACAGGTTCAGGCTTTTCCTTCGGCTTCTCCTCGACCTCTGTTGGTTTCTCCTTCGTCTCCTTCTCTTCCTCTGCGGGTTTCTCTGGTTCTTCCTCCTCTTCACCTAGCTCCCTCACCCGGTATTCCTCGCCAAGTTCAGCGGCGAGATGCCGTACGTATTCATGTCCCCAAAGTCCGGGCTCCGAGAGGTGTTTCGAGGACGAGAGCTGGGCAGAGAGCAGGCGGTATCGCAGAGTACCTCGTGGTTGGGTGTCGGAGTATGTCATGGCGAGAACTGAGAGTATGTCTGCGAAGAGACTCTGTGGCATTATCAGCTTGCGGTTCATGAGCTACCCCATTTCACTGACCTTGTCCTCGGAAGGTGACCAGGTCTCATACAGCTTCTGAAGTTCAGGGTAGTGTGGGTGTAGGAATTTGAGAGGCTTTGGTACTGATGTCATAGAGGACGTTGATGTCCTTATCAGTGTCCTTAGAGTCTCCAGAGCGGGGCGGTAGAGTTCTGTGTTAGGTTCCTATAGATCATCTAATGTGAGCTCGATTGAGTGTACAAGTCCTTTGGTCGACGCACCTTTAACCTTTCAACAAGCATTTCAAGCTCGTTCTTCAGTTGCTGGTCCTCCTCTGACTACAACAGGTAAGTAAGTAATAATGTGGTATGCACATCACGCGGCTTACCAGATCGTCCTCCCCATCCTTGGACTCTCCATTCGCCTTGGGCTTCTGGTCCTCATCCTTCTTCGCCTCCTCGTCCTCCTGCTTCTTCTTCTTTGGGTCCTCCGATGGGACTGGTATTGGCAACGACGTCGCAGGCATTGTGAACGGCAAGGGTGATGACGGCGGGAATAACGAGGATAATATGGAGGAAATACTTGTGAAGTACGCGCAAGCCCAAGACGCGTACGCGTGAATTATGTAAGCTTACTAGCGTCTAATGGCCAAACCAGGTAGTGGAACATTTCCACGGTATACAAAGTTCATGGTATCTATAGTGTTAATCGGGCTATACAGTACGAGTATACACAATAGTAGGTACAACACTGCAAATTTTTTGTAATCTCTCTCTGGAACTAAGCAGTGGATCGACAGCCATCAATAGCAGACCGATCTGGTCATATAAGCGCTTCAATTCGCGTTCCTCCTTCGTTCAGCACTCCATGCGCGACGATCTCGCAACTAATGTGATATATGGTGAGTTGAAATTACCTCTCGGGAAGGCTATAATAGCCAGGATTCCTTTGTTATAAACTAACCGGATTATTTACAAACAGTACATATTGTCGAGCATTCCGAAGCTTAAGCCAGCAGTCATCGTGATAGGGAGTTTGACTGGCCGACTCGTCATGAATTGCGATAATGATCAGCGGCTTCCGTGAGTCATGCCGACGGCTGGGCACTGTTAGAGTACACCACATCTAGGTACCCATTTCACTCAGCACTGCCAGCATCTCTTCTCACCGCCCCAAACTCTCCAGAAAATGGGTATCCCACTCTCCGAACTGACTCTCGTCAAAGCAACACCTCAGCAAGAGAAAGACGCCTCCAAACGTTCCTTTGCACAATGGGGAAGAGGGAAGAGCTTGGAGGAGTTTCTGGCGAGAGATGAGTTCTTATATCAACAAGAACATTCCACGGATGGAAAGTGGACAACTTGGTATGTTTGAACTTTAAATGATCGTCATTCAATTCACAGCTGATCTTATGGGCGTTGAAGGGTGCTAGTTCGGAGGGATAATCCCAAGTCACTTGATTATCTGTGCGCCTGTGAAACGTGAGCCTATGCTTGCTCTTTCTTAACATCAACACCACATCACTGACACTCGATGATTCCACTACACAGGTTCAAACGACCGGGCGTAATAGCCAAACCTAAAGACACCCACACCACGCCCGTCGTCTCCTACGGAATTGCATCCGTCTTCACTCCCTCCCAAAACCGCGGCAACGGGTACGCCAGCCACATGATGAGACTTCTCCACTGGGTCCTCGCACCCAGCTCCGTTCTCCCTCCCTCATCTTTCCCACAGGGATGGGGGCTCCCACCTCCTGACGGTCCGCGGGATGGGCAGTTCTCCGTCTTGTACAGCGACGTCGGGAGTAAGTTCTATCACGCCTGTGGACCGACTCCTGTTATTCCGAATTCTGGATGGGAGACGATAAGTCCTGTTAGTACATCTTGGAAGGTCGACGCGCCTGCAGACTCGACTGGGGCCGACACTAGCGAAGACTGGACGTTGTTAACGGAGGAAGATGCATACAACATCTGGGAACAAGACAGCAAAGCCATGCAATCCGACGTCCTTTCCTCCGCCAAATCGTCCGGGAAAGTCGCATTCACATTCCTCCCCACTGGCGGCGTCGGAAAATTCAGCATCCAGCGGAACGTCAAGTTCACCCAGCCTGACTTGAAACCCGTACTCGATAAATTCTGGGGCGTCGCACGGCGCAGTGCCGACGGTTCTGGCTCCCCTAGTCCTGATCTGTATGCGACGTGGACGTACGAGCCTGGCACACAGACTATCGTCCTCACTCGAGTTCGCGCCTCGAAGGATGAGTTCCCGGCGTTGTTAGAGAGGCTGAAGGAGGCTGCGCGGTCTATCGGTAGAGATACTATTGAGGTGTGGAATCTCCCCGAACATCTAAAGGACGTTGGGAAGCAAATTGGCGGAGAGACGGTGGAAAGGGAGGAGCATCTGTCTGCTGTCAAATGGTATGGACCGGAGGAGACGGGCGAGTTACTGTGGTGCTTTAACGAAAAGTGAGTCTTCTTGTTCTGAATGTTGAGATGTTCGTGGGTACTGAACATGGTGGTGTGGCAGGTTTTGTTGGTGCTGAGATGGCCCGGGGCATAATGCAACACAGGCTGAAATCACGTTTGCGACTACTGGTTTGCTGTACTAGAAGTGGTGAAGACGCATGTATAACTCGCGCGCAGGCGACGACGATGACGATGCATACATCAAAAGAGATAATAGAGTCAGGTTGCAGCGGCGGTACGATATTCTAAAGCTGACCGTAACTAGTACTGTGGCGACGAAGAGCGCCTACGTAGGAACTTGCAGAAAGTTCGCGCAGATGTGACGAAGTAACGCGAACAAACCTACGTTCCTAAAACGGCCAACTTGAACGATAATCAGTTCAGAGGTTGCATACATTGCCCCGACCATTACTCACAAGTATCCGCCAAGTTTTCCCATGGCGAAACGTAAAGCCACAAGCAAAGGCACTGTCGCGTCCGAGTCTCCCGATACGAATTCGAAAGTGCTCGTACAAGAAGTTCTCAGGCTGTCAGTGACAAATGGCTCGTTCATCGATACTAAGATCTACGCCTTTTCCCGACAGCGCAGAACTGGTGTCGTCGACGAACCTCTCCCGGTGTACGCCAACAGCGAGATGCTACGCGCTAGCTCAAAATATTTCGATGGCTGTGAGTACTTTTACCCTGCTGTTATTCCATATATGCGCTGATACGCTTTTCATATAGTCTTTGAAGGCGGGTTTCAAGTTATAGTAGCACCTCTTCGCGCGCCGTTCCCAGCGAGCAGCCCCACCTCGACTGAGGAGTATGACTACGACTCGGACAGCGACTTGGAGGATGAATCTGATGAAGAGGTCTCCAAAGCTGAAGAAACCGAAGTTGACGACGCCACAACAGCTTCAAATGACATATTACCTACTGAAGCAAACGCTCCTCAGGGCGTTCTTCCCCCGCCTGAACCCTCAAGGCTCGATGCCAGCGTCGAGAATTATGGACACCTCGTAATAGTACCTGACATTGCATCTAAAACGTGAGTTCCTACGCCTCAATGTGTGTCGCTAACTCAAGTCGTCTTGCACTTCAAAGCTGGAAAGCTCTTGTATTCTGGACATACACGGGTGACATAACCTTCGCTCCTTTAAGATCGCAGAGCGAGCGGTTGGAGTCAACCGAAATACCTCTAAACACCAAACCGCTCGAATGCTCACCGAAATCGATGTACAGATTGGCTGACAAGGTAAATCCGAATACCACGGCTTTATATGTAACCAACTTGATGATACCCATGAACCTGATAACAGTGTGGTATTGACGGACTGAAGAAAGCAGCATTGGACGACATCCGCTCTAAGCTATCGGCGGAGAACATTGTCGCCGAACTTCGTTCTACCTTAGCATCTCGGTACGCTTTCGTCTCGTTCTTGTTGGATGCGGATTATTTACTTGATATGGCGCAGGTACGATGAAGTGCGAGATGTGGTCGTCGAATATGCATGTCAGTTCGCTCGGCCAACGGCCATAGATGCGGTGCCTCAATGGATCGATGATTTGGTGGCTGGAAAATCTGCCCGGTCCGCGGACACTCTAAAAGCACTCTACAAGAAATCCTTGTCATCAAATTCCACCTCTGCACCTGCTGCACCGCGTTCCACCGACCGGCGACGAATCGAGACAGACTCAGATTCTTCAGATTACTGAGACCGAAGTATAGCAGCACTGTTAGCATAATCGGTTTTGTGTTGTCGACATGTGCGCATCGTGACAGAGTTGCGCTGAACATTCACCCCGACGATGATTACTTATTAGAGAGAGCATACTATGGTTAGGCTCGTGACCAGCCTCTAATAAACCTTAACTATGGTGCCATTCGCAGTGCTGTGGCCGTGTCCCACCTGTAGAGTTACTTAAGTGGAAGTCGTTTCGGCAGGGTTCGGCATTGCTAGTGTACTGGTCTATCTAGGCGGAGATGAGCGGAGAACAAAATACTCCAGCAATCAGAATGAACTCAGATTCCCCGATCATATCCAGTTCAACCTCTCTCTCAGCCTCGTAAGTACAGCAGACCTCTGTCAGCCACCTATTACTGAAACTCACTCTGTGAAACAGACTACTGGGAAAATGGTTGGATACTTTGTATTCCCGCCAACACCAGCACCATTCCCAGTCCTAGAACCTCCCTCATTATCTTCCCTGACCCTCGATGACCCTTCACATGCGCCCTCATCCTCGTCTGACGCGTCCAAGCCCTCCAAAGAGGACGAACTACGCAAAGCCCAACGAGAGAAATACGAAGCGACGCGTCAAGCGCGTCTCGAACGCGAACGCCAACAAATATACCTCTCAGAGCTCGAATGGGTCCGCTCGGGTGGCATACTGCGCGACGCGAACGGCCGTCGGGACAAAGCCCGCACCGAAGAGTTCAGAAAGGAGATACGTCTGCAGAAGGAGGAGAAGGAGATCCTCGAGCGGTGGGACGCGTACGAGAGTCGGCTGCGTGCCCTGCAGAGCGCACCGCCCGACTCGTTGGTCATCCAGTGGGATACGATACCCTGGCCGGTCCTACCACCCCCGTCGTCCCCCACAGATATCACGACTGCTGCTGTCTCGGAGTTCGTGTTTTCGACTTTCAAGGTGAGAGGGGTTAGAGCTGTGAGGAAGGAGCGGTTGCGCTCGTCGGTGCTGCGATGGCACCCGGATAAATTCACTGCGATGCTGTTGAGGGTTCCTGAACCTGAACACCGTGCTATCCTGCTGGAAGGCGTGAATGCTGTCTTCAGGGCTTTACGGGAACTTCAAGACGAGGACAAGCAACCACAGCGATAGTCATGGACCACGATTTACCGATTTTCTTTCTTGCTTGGAGGATCTTTTTTGCTGCTTCACATCTCTGACACATTTACCATGCTCATGTACCATATCATCATAATGCTATTTTTCACCGCGGACTGAAAGCTCATCAAAGCTGGCAACAATTCCACATAGTGTCCTGATCCACCACAACGCGATTACAGTACACAAAGCGAATTAGACAACGATGTTCAAGACGACTCCCCAGCATCAGCTGGAAGCAGGGTATCTTCCTCCTTAGGCTTACTGGCTGCCTTGAGCTCAGGAACTGCTTCCTCCTTTAACTGCTCTGCATGCTCAACGACGTCTGCCTCAGCCACCGGAGGCTCCTCTGGCGCAGAAGGATTCGCCTCCTTTGCTTCATCCTCCGCTTCAGCAGGAGCATCTTCCACTTTACCGTCCTCCACCTCCTCCTTAGCTTCATGCTCGGCAGCAGGCTCCTTGTCGTCCGAATGGCTCTCTTCTGCACCGGCATGTTCCTTCGCAGCCTCTTCTGGTTCCTCCACCGCTGGCTCTGCCTCAGCTTCTTCCTTGTCTTCATCCTTTTCAAGAGGTGGAGCGGCTTCCGGCGACGGCTCCGGGGACGCAGCAGCAGCGTTAGACTCTTCTGTGATATCCTCTTCTTCCTCCCCCTCTCCTGCTTCCTCCTCTTGCTCCTCTTCCTCATCAACGTCTGTAGGGATCGCAGGTTCCGTCGGAGCAGGTGCAGACAAGTCCAGGTGAAGCTCCGGATCGAGTTCCTCCGGCAGAGCAGGCTCTTGCTCTTCCTCATGCTCATGCTCTGTATGCACCTCGGGTTCCGCAACATGCTCCTGTTCCTGCGCACCAGAACCCGAACCCGTAGATTCCAGCGACTCATCCTGCAACCCTTGCGGCACAGCAGAGAGCATTCTCTCCGCCGCAATCGCCCTATCGAGGTCCTCAGTTGTAAAGTCCCGACTCTCACTCCTCGCCAACTCCTCCGCAACGCCCGCCGCCTCGCTATACACCATCGTGTCCGTCCGACTGCGACCGACCTTCCTCGGGCTCGCGCTCCTCGCGAGGTCTGGCGTGGGAGAATTCGAGCCCGTAGTGCTCAGGTTGATGACAGACGAGGAGTCCGACATGCTCAGCCATTGTCTCGGGTCTTGTTGTTGGGGGTGCTCTGACGCGCTGGGATGCTCGTCTCTGTCATTGGTGTGGTCGTCGTCGAGGGAGGCCAGCCGGGGCGGGATGACGAGGAATTCGGAGGGTACGAGGTTGAATTTGGAGGTGAGGGCGAGGAAGCGGGCATAGAGGGAGGATTCGGCTTCGGCTTGTTCGAAGGCTTCGCGGTGGTGGTAGTATGCGTGGGCGAATATCCGGCCGAGGCGTCGCGCTAGTGAGGAAAAGTGTCTGGTGGAAGTTGGGGGAATGGAGAGTCTAAACGACCCGCCTCAGTGATAGAACGTTGTGTAAAAGATGGCACACGAACCGTGAGGGAAACGCTCGGGGTGAGTTGAGAAGTGCAGTAGCACTGTCCAAAGTATGGAGTATGTAGTCAATAGCACAGCATTGCTAGAAGAACGCGTTAATGTAATACTTGAGGGCAATATAACCAGACGAACCTCCATAGCACCTTCATTGCCATGAGCAACACACAAATAGAGCCACTCTCCCGCTTTCATCTCCGGACATGTCTGCCGCGTGCATTCATGTTGCAACGTCGTAATAAGCGGATGAGTAAGGTCTTGCGCCAGTCGTCTACCACAACAGATTTATGTGAGCATGTAGCACTTCACAAACACACTGAGTGCACGTAGTCACACCTTAGCTGTTCGTACACCCAACACGACTCGTCTGGCGTGACTTCTCCTTTCCCGTCTTTCTCATTGTCCTTCTCCTCGTCACTGCCTTCTCGCTCGATGCCTTGTAGCTTTCCTGGGAGAGAGACAATTGCTTCGACGTCATGCACGTCTGTACGTATGAGGAGGGAGATGTACTCTTGCAGCTGGAACGCGCTGTCTAGGGCTGAGAGGGGTGGGAGACTTTTGACGGGGTAGAATGAGGATATACGAGAGCCTTTGAGGGGTCGTTGGATGACGGCCATGGCGACGAGAACAACGTTGGAAGAGTCGGTGGCAATGCTCAAGCGTGCGAGAGCGCGTCAGGGTTGTCGGGGTCCTCAAATCCCATCAAGCACCCCGATCACCTCTATGTCAGATTGTCAGTCACAGAGGTCGCAGTGTGACACAGACCTCCGCCACATATACTGGGTCACGCAGCTCAGACGTTATAAACGTCGACCACAGCGTACTTCGGTACTGTCTCTCTTTCCCCCTAACCACCACCAACTATGTCGGACATAGAGGACTACGCTGTAGCGAACGGTCGCGGAGAAGAGGAGGAAGAGGAAGAGGAGGATCACGAGGAACAGCAAGAGGCGGGACACAAGCAGAAGAGACGGACACATGAGGAGGAGGACGAAGAGGAGGAAGAAGAGGAGGATGAGGATGAGGAAGAAGAAGAAGACGAAGAGGACGAAGGAATGGAGCGAGGGAAGAAACGACCGAAAGTTCGTAATGCATGGTCTGAAATTGGGCTTCATTGACCTTGCCTGTAGCACCGTCACAAGAAACCGGCCGTCAACCGTTTCCTCGATGTCGAAGCCGAGGTAGACGAAGACGAAGAGGAGGACGAAGACGAAGATGAATACGGGCGAGGTGTGTAATGCAGTCTCATTGACTGACGTTCACAATACTGACCTGAGAGCATTCGTAGACGAGTTCATTGCCGACGTTGGAGCAGAGGGTGAAGATGGGGAAGTCGCGCCTCGTGCTGCAGCGAATGCACGCTTGAACCTCGAACGAGAACTCAATGACCAGGACCTCGCCAAAATCGCCGCCGACTTCAGTGAGCGGTACCGTCGTACTGCTGTTCGGTATACTGGAGACATGAACGAGATTCCTCAACGGTTGCTTATGCCGTCGGTTCATGACGCGAATTTGTGGCAAGTCCGTGTAAAGGTACGGATGACTACCCGAATGGTCTTCACTATTTCTCATCATTTGTCAACATATAGCCTGGCAAAGAGAGAGATCTCGTATTCAGCCTGATGAGGAAAGCAATCGACCTTGAGTTCACGAACAGGCCTCTTAGCATCCTGTCGGCATTCCAGCGAGACTCGCTACCCGGAATGATCTACGTTGAAGCACGGAGCGCGAAGCAAGTCAGCGATGCGTGCAACGGATTGGTCGGCATCTACCCCAGCCGTGGCATCGTCCTTGTCCCCATCGAAGAAATGGCCAGTCTACTGCAAATCAAGAAGCAGGACCTGACAGTCACGCCGGGCTCATGGGTGCGTATCCGGCGCGGGAAGTACCAAGGCGACCTAGCGCAGGTCATGGATATCACGGAGAACGGAGAGGAGGTCGGGCTGAAGTTCATCCCGCGTATCGACTTGAACCCGAAGGACGAAGCGTCCATCGACGGGAAGAAGCGCAAGAAGATCACCGCTGGCTCTTCGTCCTTCTCGATGCGCCCGCCACAGCGCTTCTTCAACTACGAGGAAGTCATCAAAGTCTACGGGCGGAAGTCTGTCTCGAAGCGTAATCAGGTGTATGTCTTCCAGAACGACACGTACAAGGACGGGTTCATCGAGAAGGACTTCAAGCTCTCTGCGTTGCAGTTGGATGACGTGAACCCGACGCTGGACGAGATTACTCGGTTCACCCGTGGGCAGGACGGAACGGACAACGAGACCGCTATCGACCTCTCAATTATCGCCGAAGCGTCGAGGAAGGCAGCTATTGCTGTGCTACAACCCGGAGATCACGTCGAGGTGTTCGAAGGTGAACAGTCTGGTGTGCACGGAACGGTGCATTCGATCGAACAAGATGTCGTCACTATCCAGCCTGTGGGGGTCGAGTTCGACGGTCAGCGAGTGCAGATACCGGCTCGGAGCGTGCGGAAGAGGTTCAAGCCTGGAGACCACGTCAAGGTTATGACTGGACAGAATGCAGACGAGACGGGTCTCGTTGTGTCTGTGATTGATAATGTCGTTACGTTCTTGTCTGATATGTCTATGCAAGAGGTAAAGGGTTTGGATTTTCTATGGCGTGGATGAAGTAACTGACACGTTTACCAGGTGTCTGTGTTCTCTAAAGACTTGCGAGAAGCCGCCGAGGTCGGAAACAGTACGAACATTGTCGGGAACTATGAACTTCACGATCTAGTGCAACTCGAGTGAGTAATATCTGTGAAACATTGGCTCATCAGTCTGATCGTATATTATAGCTTGCAAACTGTCGGCGTTATCTTCAAGACAGAGCGCGATTCGTTCCGTGTGCTTGACCAGAACGGTCAAGTGCGTTTGGTCCAGCCTCACCAGATTTCTATGCGACGAGATTCCAACCGGGCCATCGCCACTGACTCGGAGGGTCACGATCTGCGTATCAACGACAACGTGAAGGAGGTCGACGGTGAGGTGAGTAGCTTTTCTTGTCAGGATTGAAGAGCAACGATTGACCGTACTACAGGGCAGGAGAGGACGGGTCCTGCATACTCACCAGTCGTTCTTCGCTTTCCTTTTCAACAGAGACTACTCCGAAAACGGTGGTGTCTTTGTGACCAGAGCACGTTCACTAGTCTCCCTAGCACCCAAGAGTAACGCCCAGAAACTCGGATCTACCGACCTTTCGAAGATGAACCCCGCTCTCAGCGGAGGTGCACAAGGTGGAATGGTCGGCTCAGGTAACATCGGACGAGGGCCTCGTGATCGCCTCATTGGTGTCGTCGTTATGGTTGTCAAAGGCCCGCGGAAGGGTTATGTCGGCACTATCAAGGACACGAACGGTAACATCGCTCGTGTTGAGCTGATCTCGGGTAACAAGGTCATACAGATCGAAAAGGAGAAGCTGAAGCGACGAAAGTAAGATATTCCTCTACCCCTCTTCCTGGCCTTGCCCGGCTAACCATATTCCGTGCAGTCCCGATGGCAGTTTGGAGCCTCTGGAGGCATACGTCCCGAGAGGAAACATGGGTCCACCGTCGTCAACATCCTTCTCCTACTCAAACAGCGTCCCTCCCGGTCGAACACCTAATCCCTACGTCAGCGGTGGTCGTACTCCCGCGCACATGGGCGGCAAGACCCCCGCCTGGGGCATGGACTCGTCTAGGACACCCTGGGGCGCATCAGCGAAGACGCCAGATCCCAGCATGATGGGACGTACACCGCACCACGATAGTTCTGGCGGCAAGACTCCCGGGTGGGGGGCCGGTCGTACGCCTAACCCTTACGCTGACGGTGGCAAGACGCCCCAGTGGAACGCGTCCGCTCCCACTCCGAACCCGTATACCACTAACTCGTATGGTGGGGCTACTCCTAAGCCTACTAATGACTTTGGAGACCAGTCTGGTGGTCGATCTACTTGGGGAGGCGCTACTCCTGGGCATCCATCAACATGGGGCGACAGTAATACCTGGGTACGTTGCTTTTATTGTTATCGCACTGCGTACTCACGGCGAAACCGTAGGATTCGATGGGAGCACCGACGCCAGCATGGGCAGCGCCTACACCCGCAGCTGGTGCGCCTACACCGGGCCCACAGTGGTCAGCCCCTACGCCTGGAATTTACGACGACTTCCGAACGCCTGGCGATATCTTCGGTGGTGGTCATCTCATGCCCCCCACACCGGGCCCAGTACCTGACGATGAAGCTGATGGTATGCGTGTTGTTCATGTCCATGATACTCGTTGTTCTAACCGCATCTACTTTAGCCGAGAAATGGCTTCTTGACCCGAAGCTATCAAACAAGCCTGGCATGCTCTGCGAGATCACGAATTCGTTCCCGTCGCGGACAGGAACCGACAAGGGCTGGTTGGAAGGCGATCACGAAGGCGAGAAGGTCCTTGTCCTAAGTGTGTTCAACTCCGGCAACGAACGGTTCTCGTCAAGAGCACGTATCAGGTTTTTCGATAAGCCTGGGCCGAACCCGGTACCTGAGATCCCTGTTCAGCTCCTTCGACCGATACATCCTACCAAGACTACCAAGATAGGGCAGGAGGTCGTGATGATATCGGGTAACTACCAGGGTCAGAATGCCAAGATACGAAATGTCGAACCGAGCGGAATCATAGTAGTATCCTTGGATGGCACGATGTTGCTAATCGAGGCAAAAGCGGAGGATGCAGTCATAGTGGAACATGTTGATGATTCGTAGCTCTGATTCTGTCGTTATTCGCACTGTTACTCTGTGTATTGTTACTAATCTAGTTTTTTGACTTGTGCTGTATAAGCTACTTGGTTGTGTTGGAAAACTCCTGAATCACACCGCGGGGTTCCTTGTATTCTGCGATGGGTGTATATGGAACATTCTTTAGACTGCAGACGTTTCCGTTAGGAGGATTCTGTGGTAGAGAGGATAGTGCGACTCACCCGAATGCCCCTGGACCGCCGCAAGTAAGCCCTTCAGTTGTCTTTGTCCACTTAGGATGTCCTGCCAATGCGATGACAGTTACACGCAGGCCGTATCTGTCGTGGCCAGGAGGTCTCAGTAACTGAATTTCGGATGAGCATATCGTTCAGCCGTACCTGTACTCTTGAGTGCCTATCGATGAACCCGATTGTGAGTCAAGCACTGTGATCAAGTCGGGAACCGTAACCACGATCTGCGACAGTCGGGCGAAAAGTGAGTGGGCAACCGACCAAGTCTACGTATATACTATATTGCATACCTGATCTGGCTGGCCTGGAGACTTCCGTATAACATAGAGGTTTTCGTTCTGGAAAGGTATAACCACTTTGTCTTCGGGACCCCAATTGCTTCCTAGGACTAGACCTGACGAATCTTCTTCCTCATCCGCGCGCAAAGGGACGATGGTGACAGAGCCCCAAGTAAAACCCTTGCGCACCTCCTTTAACATAGGACGTCTCGTGAGTTGCATGACATCAAGATATACAACAGCAGTAACGCACCCGCTGGACATCGAATATCTTCCCGACAAAAAGACATGCCCCGTTCTGCAGCTCAAGGATAGCTCGAGGAATACTCTTGATGTCATTTCTCGCTCTACATAATGCTATGGCGCGGCCGATCCTCCATGCTTGCGACACACTATGCTCCAATCCTATACGCTGACGTCAGCATGGAACACACGACGCGTAAAGACAGAAGGAACTCACCATACTCTTGACATGTAGCGCGACTGAGAGGAGACATGGAAACACCACTGCGAGAGCCCATCTCGGTTGTCACCGTGCGAAGAATGGTCTCAACGGCGTAGCGGTCACTAGCAGTGGGGAGTATCTGGTACCTCATATCAGCTATTCATGTCACACCCATCAAGGGTATAACTTACTACCGTGTTTCCTATCCCATCAGATATTGCACAAGGCCATAGTCCACCCTCAATGTCGAACGCTCCCGGTAGACTTTGGTACATCTATGGTCATCTCGATCAGCTTTACTTGGAGTCTCCGTCTGTGGTTGGAGCTTACATTCGGATATGCTCGGCCCATGAGATCACCGTCAAGAACGGGCCTATCCATCTCTGCTGACAGGATGGTGGGCTGAAGACCGTTTCCGCCTCCAATCTCGTCCGAGATGACCCCAGCAAAATCTTGCAAACCCATGTACTTCATGAGGGCCCGTAGCGATGCAGGTATCTCGCTACCTCCCTGAAGGCGCTCATTCTACGAGCAGTTTTATAAGATTCAAGCCATATTGTGCGATGACGGTACGCACTGATACACTTGGTGATCCCTACATCGCAATTAGACAGATGACTTATGTGGAGTAGAGTTCAGACACCTCACCATGAACATGCATCGCATAAACATAGCCGATGCTGGCACGTCTTCTGGAGCCACAACCTAAATTAAACGAGTATGATTATCAGCCACAGCGTCGGATGTACAGAAGTAATCCTTACTTTAATCTGCTTCCCCTCACGCAGTAAGTGACGAGCTACAAGGAAGGGCGGGTACGGTGATCCTCCTCCTCCGGTGCCCAACACACCGCAACCTTCGGCAATCCACTCTGCGCTCTAATTAAGATATGTACAGCCCTCGGATATGCACAGAAGCACTCACCTAAGTCGAGCTCAGACAACACCCATTCGCGTTTGCCATTAATGGTGGGTTTATACGATTCTATGTCAATCTTCTGAAGGTTTGTGTCTTGAACATTCTGAAGGGCGACCTTCGCCACTTCTACGATTTTCCCATTGTCGGATTCATCCTCATCGTTTGTCGAGGACGTGATTTCGGGTACGGCATCCGTCGATAGTTCACCAGCGGCCTTGACGACGATACGAGTGGCCTGGTTAGTTACGTACTGCGGGCAAGGTATGTTAGTCGCTTCAGAGTATCCTAAAAGCATTCTAAATCTATGGTGAAGGTATTACCTGTACGGGATAGTTCGCAACTTCGACTATCGCGACAGTATCTGCACCAAATATACATCTATCAACGTAGTCGTTGGTGCTTCCATACTGGGCAACTGACCTACTCGAGCACCAGATTGTACAGCTCGCTGAATGGCTTCCTTCTTGATTTTATTGATGACATCGTCAATGTGACGACCTTGCAGGATCTCGATCGTATCCACTTCGCCGGCCACTAAGAAGGAATCAACATGAGGACGAAAACACGGCAAACGTTGCACTCGCCTTTGGCCATAGCCGCACCTACGGCATTAGCAACGCTGTAGAAGGGTGGGCGGACGATCTCGCCGACGCCCGACAGGGTCTCAGGAGCGATGATACTGCCACCTCCTACGAGGAGGACAGTGACATTCTCAGGGGATGTCTTCATGCTGTGCCAAGTTACGATGAACTCTCTTCCGTCAAATACACGACGAGCCTTCGGCCACTCACTTATCGATGATGCGCTCTAGCTGCTTCTTTATCGACGCTTGGGCCCTCTGAACGACCTCAGCACCGACATTTACAACTCTCTCAACTTCTCCAAGCTGAGCAGCGCCTCCAGCAACAACTACATCTGTTGCTGTCAGCACCTCCCCTCCGAACACCCTAGCCTGCGTCGTCAGGTTGTGTCCGACAGAATCCGGCCCCACAGATACACGCAGCGTTCCTGTTTCACCAGATACTCGTACTCGAGACCCACCACCCAAACCGATAGACTGCACGTCGGCCATCGAGAAGTTTGTTCTCACTCCTCCGATTTCGATGAATGCCGCAGCCTGTCTCGGGAATCCAGATGGTAGCAGAACACCTACATCTGTCGTCGTTCCTCCAATATCAGCTACAATCAGAGACTTGCCTCGGTAGGCTTCGTTCGACTCATCCAAACCAGCTAGGAACGCAGCACCGCGCATCGAGTTAGTTGGTCCCGATGCGAATGTACGTATGGGTAGTTTGGCGGCGGTCGCTGCAGATGTCAGAGTACCATCGTTCTGCGTGAGGAAAAGGGGACACGTGAGATTCAGTGCGCGCATGGCGCGTTTGAACCCGTTGATAGTCCGGCGAGCGAAGTTGAGGATGGCTGCGTTCAAGATTGAAGCGTTTTCGCGCTCTAGAAGGCCTACTTGACCAACTACACAGTATGACGGCGTTAGTCATCCAACATGAAGCTCAGGGGTGAGAATTAATACCATCCCGCGAACAGACAACGTTCACATTTGGTCCCAGTTCACGTTCTACGATTGTCTTGGCGTGCACCTCTTGCCTGCCGTCATTATCGAGCGGGGAGAAAATACCAGCTATCACAACCTAGCAAAACAGTCAGCTCCCATGTCCAACCTTTCGTAGTCTATACGAGCTCTTACATTTCGAAGGCCCTTCTCCTTAATAACCTTGCACTCGTCTATGACCTGCTCTTCTTTGACAGGTTTGATTTCACGACCATCGACTGCGGAGAACACTTATCAGATAACTTCATACAATAATCGCTCACGATAAACTCTCACTTTCAAAACCGCCATCCAAGTACCCGACATAGCCCTCAGTCAACGCTTTCAACGCTGGCGGGAAATCTACAAACGGGGGACACTGCCTCGTATATGGCCCACACAATCTTAGCACCGCTACCTTCTCCAGCCTCCGAGCGTCCACTTCAAGGACAGCGTTTACGAACGCCGTTGTCCCGATGCTGACGCAGGATATGGTTGAGGGAGTGGCATTGCCTGCCTGCAGAACATGACGGACAGCGGCTTCGATGCCTGAAGAAACATCCGGAGTTGTGGGGGCTTTGTGATGTGCGAGGACTCCTCGAGTGGGAGAGCGAGATGATGAAGGGGAGACGTCGATGAGTACGCCGTCAGTATTCGTACCTATGACAAGGACAACGTGTTAGCGAGGTGTGTAAAGGAGGTATGTTTGAATGAGAGGGGCAGTGTACGAGCTGTTTCGTTCCAGACTGACTCACCTCCAACGTCAACACCGATTCGCAACATCTTGGTGAATGCGATGAGGCTCAAGAGTCAGGAATCCTTCAGATGCGGGGTACTTATACATATCACTTCGCTGATAAGGCTGCGAATTATCGCCATCCAATGACATATCCACGTGAGAGTTTGCACCCCACGACTTCACCGATATCTCGACAAATGGGCGAACGGTCGCATGAATAGCACAGATAGCGGAAACATAGATACACCTGTGTATGATGCTCGGCAACAAGGTAGCATCACATACACGACTTGTACTTACCTTGAGAAACTCACTTTCATAGCGTACCGCAAGCCCCAATCCATACTGGCTTCGTACTTTTACCATCCGCACCTCCTGCGACTTCGTTCAACCGATCTAGCACCTCCCACCCACTCTCAACTTGACCGAACACTACATATTTGCCGTTCATCTTTGCTAGTTTGGATTCGTCATCCGTGAGCACGATGAAGTATTGAGACGAGTTGGTGTTCTTCCCAGAGTTGGCCATGGCGAGAGAGCCGCGCTGGAACTTGCGTTTGAGGCCTTCCTTCTCGTCGTTGAACTTCCCTCCGTAGATAGACTACGATAAGTGCCTGGTATGAGATATAATATATGATATAGAGAAGAAGTTATAACACACCTCTCCACCGCTCCCGTCTCCTCTCGTAATGTCCCCTCCCTGTGCCACAAAATCCTTCACAATCCTATGCACCGTGCTCCCGTCATAGCACAGCTTCTTGTTCGGCGCATTCTTACAAAACCCCTTCTCTCCCGTACACAGCGATAGGAAATTCGTCCTACTCTTTACAAACCCCGGAGAAGAATCGAGAGTGAAGACGAGACGACCGATACAGAGCGCCGGAGGTGCTACGAAACATAGTTTGATCGAGCGCTGAGGCGTGAAAGAAGAGAAGGCAGCGTATAGAGTGGTAGCAAAGCATAGAAGCAATTTATGAGAGCATGCTCAGAAGACGAAGCGGAGATGGATGTACATCAAGCTCTGCAAGGATCTGTTGCTGCTCTTCGGATAGCTCTTCCACAATCGATGGGAGCCCATAGATGGCATGGTTCTTAGACAGTAAAGCACAGGTTTTGTCGTATTCTGCTTTGGCCTCGTCGTGAGCAGCATGGTCACCGATATAAACGTCGAAGAATGCTTTGGCAGTAGAGGACATGGTGGAAGGAGACACGGAAGTTAGGCGAATAGCGCCGGAACAGTATCTGGGCATTTTGTGTATGGTACAGTGCTTCCTGCTTCCAAACGAGAGGGCTCCATAACTTTCCAGCACAAAAAAGATAGTAATTATGTAGAGTACAACCGTCCCAACCTACGGTACAAATAACATCAAAAAGTAACCGTAGATCAAATAGAAAATAGCAAATAGCAGCAACGACAGGCGGGATAGGTAGCTAATAGTAGATCGCCGAAAATAGTGATAGCGATAGTTGTTAATGCCACGTCATATTACATTGACTGGACGATGAGGGGTATGAGTATGAGTTCAGGATTGGGGTGAAGGGAAAGGAGAGGTATATGGTATAAGGTCGGTGTTCTTCTCTATCGGCGGGAGATCGTGTCGTGGGGCGTAACGAGCGTGGATAGAGCGTCGTGGGAAGACTTGATTGAGGGCGTAGAGGGTGTCGCGAGGGTAGAGTGCTCTACCAAGGTGAGCAAGAGAGGGAGGAGACAGCAGCAGGCGATCGCAGCGATGTTAAATAACTGCACGAAGCGTATAAACATGTTCCCATGTCCCCTCCCCTAGTGTCGGTGTGAGTAGCGAGTGAGATATCTCTCCTGGGATTAGAACTCCTTTTGAACAAACGGCCGGCCAGACTCTTTCAGCGCCGTCTCGAGCTGCTTCATCCCTTCGAGGACTTTCTCCTCGGCAAAGCGTCCACCGACAATCTGGACGGAGAGAGGTAGACCGTGCATGGCGTCAGCGTCGTATAATGACCATACAGGACGTTCAGCATCGTTAAGGCGGGCGTAGACGTCTGTTTGTGTGAAGTTTGGCGGAAGGGCGTCGAGTGAGCGGTCGACGAAGGTGGTGGGCACGACACCGGCGGAGTAATCCAGCTATGGTAATTCCATCAGCTCATTAGGTGCAAAAAAATGAGAAATAGATGCTCACGATATTAAACAAGAAAGCATAGTTGGCAGCAATAAGCGTGGCTGTACCACTAGTACCCAAAGGTACCGGTGGAAGCGCGAATATAGGCAACAGCACAAGGTCAATTTCCTGCTTCTTCATCGCCTGCTTCCATGCCGCCCTATATTCTTCTCTTCTTAAGACAAGCTGTCTTTCCTGCGGTACAGTCTGCGCGCCCATCGCAGGCAATAGTCGGGCGAAGGCGTCATTACGTCCTGCTGGTCGGGAGAACCAGCGAAGAGTGGTTGCTAGAGCCCATTTGACAAGAGAGGGAAGTTTCGCGGTGTTCAGGAGGTTCATGATCGCTGGGCCGGGTGTCTCGCCTGGGCTGAGGTCTGCTAGTGCGGAGACGCCTACAAACATAAGGAGAGGTAGCTCAGTACTAGTTTTGGGTTGATTGGTGGCTATGGACGACAGATGCACGTACCACCATCTGCGAACGAGAGCGGAAAGCCGATCTCGAGACCTTCTATTAAATTAGGCGGATCACTGGAAGCCAGACATGATATCAGATAGTGTCATAGTGAAATGGAACTAAGGATTGGTGGCGTGATCGCGCGCACTTACAAGTCGACCACATCGTGCCCTTGCTGCTTTAACGCATCCACGGCGACTTGTAGCGCACGCTTGCATGCCGGCGTAGGTGACACGAGACCTACGGAGAATAGAAAGAATTTGACAGTCAGTGTACACGCCGTCAACCGAAATATCGAGTGACGCTTACCATCTTCCCAGATTACTCCCCACCTCGGCTTTCTTGCGGCCTGGACGAAATCCACCGGGCGCCACGGGATAGGCACACACTAGACGATCATGAATGATTCCCAGCAGTCAGTTGCTTCTGTAGCACGCGCTGAGTTGGACAGACAGGGTCACGCATACGCACCGAATGATCGTACTCCCAAGGCTTCATCCCGACCACCCGCTCCCAAAACTCCCGGAGATCATCGATATTCTTCGCAATAGGCGCAGCGCTCTCCACGCCCTCCAACCCCGGCGCGCACGTCTGACATCCCAAGCTAGGAAACCGCCCCGACGACGAACGCATACCGTACAGACCGCAGAACGCCGGAGGGAACCTTATGCTCCCGCCGATGTCTGTGGCGATCTCTATCATGCTGCCTTGGTGCGCGAGCAAGGCCGCGCCACCGCCCGTCGAGCCTCCGGGGGAGAACTTTGGGTTGTAGGGGTTGGTGGTCGTCCCGAAGAGATCGGAGGTGGTCTCGAAGGACAGGAGGCCGATGGGGACTTTCGTCTTGACGTGCAGGAGCGCACCTGCGTCGCGGAGTAGACGGGTGATGGCGGCGGAGGATGATACGGGTTTGTTGGCCTTGGCGGAGAACCCGAGGGTAGTGTCATGACCTTCTACGTCTACCACGTCCTTCAAGCTCACTGGGACTCCTGAGAGAGGTCGGTTAGGGGCGTATGTCTGGAGTGCTTCGTCGAACATGTAATCCGAGAGGCAGTTTGTGGCGTTGTGGGCTGCGATGCAACGCTTGCCGTACGCGTCCAGGACCTCTTCGGGCGACAGGTCGCCTTTGCTGCACTTGTCTGCAACTTCTGCCAGCGAGAGCTTGAGGATCTGGCTGTCAGAATCTGTTAGTGGTTCGCCATAACGCTCCGAGAAACGAGCTGTTTGGTCTGCGATTTCGCGCTGTTTCTGTGCGCTACACAGATGTGGCGAGTGTCAGGGGCACCGAGGTCGCGCGGGACGAATGGGCGGGGCTCACCAAGCGGCCTTGTGCTCTGCGTAAGAGAAGAAAACCATCGCGAAAGGAGTGGGGGTGCCAGAAAAGCCTGAAAGGGCGGCGGGGGTATATTAGGCTGTTGAGGCGTTGAGGCAGGAGACTTCTGTCATGGGCGAGAATGGTTTAGTACATCCATCCGCGCCTGCACTAAAAGCACAATAATATTTACATCGGGCTCCGAGATCTGCGCTGTAACTCCTCTGCGGGGTGAGGCGACTTGCTAGCTTCTTCCGGATCGAACTCGAGTAGTGCGTGTATTTAATGTCGAGATTCTGCAGGCATGAGTCTGGAGAAGAGGACGAGGAAGTGCGGGACTTTTACTGCAGACAGGGTCGCTGCAGACAGACAGCTCGACTGGCAGCTGCTCCAGTGGCGACACGCTGACGGGTTTCCATATCGGGACGGTGTGGGAAACCCCGGCCGACGATCCCTGGTTCCTGTGGCCGTATTCCTGGACATTTCTGTCGATTAAAAAGGCAAACTTTCGAAGAAGATGGAGGTCGAGGACAGGCAGAAACTCCTCGCGGCGCAGATGCCAATTAATTAAAGTTTAATCGTAACGGAATCACCACCTTCCATAGATGGCAATGAATGTAAATACGGGTCAATAACGCGACGTGACAACCGTGACATCCCGCGCCTGACCTCGTTGATTGCTAACCACGATCACCGCGTTCGCCGCCGCAGACGACGAGCAGACCACTTCACACAGCGTCCGGGATATCCATTAAAGGAAATGGCGGCGATACTCTCTTCTCCGTCCACGCCGTCGTCGCACAGGACGTTCATGAGTTTCGACCACACACCCACCAAGTCGTCTCCTCTCGCCTTCCCCGCAGACTCCTCGCCCGTCTTGTCGCCAACCCCTGCCGCCCACGACCGACGTCGCTCGCAGTACAAAAACCTCGCTCACACCTCTCCAACGCTCAACCGCACTCGTCCGTCTGGTCGCCGTGTCAGTGCTCCGCCTCCACGGCCAGAATTATTTGCAAGCGCTGAGGAAGGCACTGGCAAGAGGTTGCTGCGAGATCGTTTCAAGGCTCGGTGCTTGGAGAGAGCGTTGAAGGAGAGAGAACGCAAAATTGCGGGCAAGCGACGGGCGAGTGACTGGAGCAGCGATGGACCCGACGACATGATGGACTTTGACGAGGAGGAGGATGAAGACGAGTCTATGCTGAATGATACGGTACGTCTGCTATACTTTGCGTATTGTGGCGAGGATGTTGACGTCAGTACAGTTCTTTTCACGTATAATGGCTAGTGCGAAGCGGAAACAGCAGCATTCATACCGTGTTTCCTATTCACACGAAGTTGGGTCTTCGTTTGATCCTGACATGGAGGATCCCGAGGAATGGGAGCATGAATTGAAAGGTTCGTCCGCGCTGCGTTTCTCATTCCCCTCTTCCGCTGAAAACACCGTACTAATCAAACTACTCACAGAGGATGCTCTAGAAGAAGGTCCCGATGACGAGTTTACGGAAGAAGAACTCGCAGCATACGCAGTAGAGCGTGAACTGCTCGAAGGCCTGACGGAGGAGGACATCTTCTCTTACAGCGATATTGATGATTTATCATATCTCGATGAGGAAGAGCCGCACGACGCGTTGAGTAAAGGCAAACAACGGGCTCGCGATAACGCAGACGTTGAGATGGAAATGTAGCGAAGCTATGATTTTGCTCATTTATCGTTACGTCCAGACTATTACCATACTTACTCGTACTCACACATTCTAATGTTTCGTCAAAGCTCAAGCAAAGCATGTACAACAGCGCATTTCTTAGCAAATGAAAACAAAACTCCTAGACAAAGCCTTACTCATAGTGCGGATGCTTCGCGCCCGTGGGCCCACGGTGGATTTGACGTCTAGTGTACCCTTTTGCTGGTACATTGGAAGGATTCAGTACTCTGGAAGCTGAGAGTACCGCATATACTCATACTCATAGCATATGGCAACTGAAATATCTTTCCAATTCTATCTCACAAACAACGATATATCTAAGGTAATTAAATGCTATATGGAGGTATCACATATATATTGCACCCTAAACCCTCACCGCACCGCCTCCAACACAGCAGTACCAGTCTCCTCGAGCAACGAAGCAACATCCACATCCGAATACGCATGCGCGACATACGCTTCTCGAGACCTCGAGGGGTGTGCTGCGGGAGGGACGGACATCCAGCTGGTTTGGCCCGGAACGTATTGTTCGCCGCATGTTTGTGAGATGATGTCTGTGAGTATTCGGCGGTACTGTTCTGTTTTGTTCGAGGTGTTAGTGGGCAGAATGTGGGATGTGGGAGGGGAAGGAGAAAGGGAAAGGGACGTACGAGCTGTTGGGAGGAGTTTCTCGGCTTTGCCCAGGATTACGCTGATGATTGGCATAGAGTAAGAAACGGTAAAATATTTATAGAGGAAGAAGAAACATACTCGATATCATTCAGCTCTCCGCAGTGTGCCAGGACGTCTTCGATGTTGTCATCGCGTATAGCAGCGCGGAGGAACCTTGCGAGTTCCCGGCCAGCAAAGTACCACCCAGTCTGGATATAACGGTCAGTGTACTCTTCTACAAAGCTTGCAATGGATACCTACGATGGCAAAGTGGTCCAAAAGCGAGACGTCGTACGTCGTCGACGAGATAAGGTATATCAGGTCCAGTATCCCTCTACACGCCTGGAGAAGTTTCGGTCTGGATGGACATGCCGGATGGTCGAACTTGACATGCGGGTCATGCAACAAAATCACCGCTCTACAAAAACCAGAAAGACGAAGTCAGGGGCCATGGCCAAAAGGGTAAAGTTGGATGACAACTCCTCACAAGTGTGACACGATCAACACCGAGTACAAAAGCGCGTCGACCCGTCCATCTTTCACCGGCATGACGAACTCGCGAGGGAACGACGGCCTAAACGACGCCACGAGGTGGTCCAGCTCTTTAAATGCTTGTGTCCCCCTCGGGTCGAAACGTTCCATATTATCGAGCAACTTCCTCTGCTGCTTGACGTCGCGTATCCCCGAATAGGTGCGTGAGTCGCACATGGATGGGTCTCCGGTGTAGTATCGGGCCTTGTACCGCACGTTGAAGTTCTTGACGCGGGAGATGAGGATGGCGGCTTTGACATAGAGGATGTAGGAGTCTGTGTGGTCGGGAGGGTGGTGGACTAGGAGGTTTGGGTCGCATGACCATTGGCGTTCTTCGGTAGGGATCTGGAGCTGTAGGTATAGTATAGTTGGAAAACGGAGTTTACGGGTGGAAACGAGTACTACGCACGCCGTAGTGGAAGTAGTCACCTCGAACGGGCAGCATCTGCCCGATGTCCCGGTCATCGAGGGCAAGAGCCAGGTCCCGACTGAGAGACTGTTGACGATCGAGGACGTACGCTATGCAGGTTTGAGACCAAACCGTTAGCAATGTGATAATTGGACACGGACCTCAGTAGTTCGAACACTTACTCATCCAGAAAATGTTCCGCCTCATCTCAGCTTCAATGGGACTATCAGGATCAGGTATAAGTATCGCGGCCTGGACGATGGGTCCGGCCTCTCCCATGGGTGGACGAGGGATCTTGAAGGGTGGGCATGTGGCTAGACCTAGAGGAATCGTGCTCTTGAGTGCTTCTCCGGAATTCCTAAACACCTGAGATTATATGCGTCGGACAGTGACAGCAAGAGGATTTGAGAAGTATAACTTACGTCCGCCCACCTTTATAAATTTCTGTGTCAGTCGTACATGTGTTTAGTGAACTGACCATGACACTCACAATGCCCGGTGCATGTCGAAGAGAACCAACAGTATATGTGCTATACAAATGGTGACAGTAAGTGTCAGTAGAGTGAAATCGAGACTCCTCGAAAAAATAACACCGTACTTTGTGTCTCTTGAAGTAGATGATCCCCATGCTCGAAATACTTTGCGAGGGCCTGCCACGCCAACCTAGAATGATGCACAGCAAACGAATATGGCCGCATAGGCCGTTTAGCCCATTTTCCGTTGATCATGACGTCTATGCCAGGCGTGAATTATCAACATCAGTTTACATTTTTTGAGGGCTGTCGTGACGCACATGGGAAGCCAATATCCGTGTAGATGTAGTCAGGCGCCTTTTCGCTTGTATACATGCTTCCAAGTGCACACAGCGCGTGGAGGATGGAGACCGGTGGAAAGCGCGGGTCCATCGGGTGTAGGTCTAGGGAGGCAAGGAACGTCGGGGCGTGGAAGATACGGTTTGCATGTATGTTGAACTTGAAGAACATCTGCACCCTGGTATCATGCAGTAAGTGCAACGATAGGTTAGTACTGAACCAGCACACATTGATTGACCGGTGCAACTAACATGTGTCGTGTTGTAGCCACGTCGGGCAGGTGGACGGACCATCCACTGGGCGTGACAGCGAATAATCTTTCGTCATAGAAATTCACTTGTGTGATCTCAGTACCCCCAGATGGCACGGTATGGGGTAGAGCAGTGAGCTCGTCGGTGAGGCCGTATGAGAATGTGAGCTTAGAATGGTCCGGTTTGGTGACAGTAATCTGTGGTGTGGTATGTAACTAGAAAGAAAAATGATGGGTTTCGAGGCATGACCAGGAGCAGCCGACCTCACCGGTTCTGGAGAGACAGAAGTCGATGGACAGCTTGTAGAAGTTACCAGAGGAGTGGCTTCCTGACTCTGCCCCTGACTTGGACTTGTGCGTGACTTCTCCAGCTGGATCGTCATGTCACGTAGAAGTTCCTCCAGTTTCCCTACTCGGTCGACGATGTGAGATAAGCGTCAGAGTTTTGATTCTGATTGAACTGTCCAACCTATCTTATCTTCCAATTGCTTACTGTCTTCGCGAGCCTTCGGTTCATCATCATATACCAAATCGGTCACTGTAGAACGAATAGGAGGTGAAGTGGCTGATGATACTATTATATAGAACGAACCTAACCTTCGTCATATGTGCAATCCGGATATGGCGGACAGTCTGACCCTGGAGGCGCATGGTCGACGAGATGTGCGTGGGACCGAAGGCACGCTGTGCAAGGCCGACGAGCATCGCTTGATGCGTGGCAACATAGGGCGTCAGGAGTCTCTCCTCTTGGCATTCTATACACGATATTGATGGTACGCAACTCACCATTTCTAGCAATAGATTTATCAGAGCAGAGAACGTGGTCAATTAGGCTTGAGACATACCATTTTGCGTCTTCGGCACTGATGGCATGCCTATATTTGAGCGACGATATTATTTGAGCCCAAGTGTTACGGGGCGTCCGAGCGGGGTGACACATACCGCATTACGTTTGAGTGGCCGGAGGTCATTTGCAGCTTGTCTTCGCCCTGATTTGCTCCGTGAACTTGGTTCGAGATGTGCTGGCATCCTTGGAGTGGGAAGACGGTTCGTGGATGTCGTTGATCGCAAAAGAGTCGACGACGGCCTAAGGCGCTAACTTTCCAAGTACTTATTGAAGATTGAACGCCATGACTGCGGTCACAGCCTGCCAAAGAATAACACCGAACATCCTGTGCTGCTGGCAATTATGGCTCTGAAATTGTACGTAAGTACATCACAGTTGAGTTTCCCCACACTTCTTCAACTGCGTGTTGTAACGCACCATATGTATAGCGAGTCGGCCGAAGGTTTTATCTCATTGAAGGCTGTGACGCACGCAGCAAGAAGTGTGACTGAATGCAAGATCTTTGCGCATCGCGGAGGAAGGAGCCATCGGTGTCGTCAATAGTGGACGTAAGTGATTAGTATGAGGGATTGACCTAGGATCAATGCATAGGTACGAGCAGCATTTGGAACTCGATCATGATATGCCTGTTAATGCCTTCCCCAAGGGCGGGTCGGACTTGGGAGCGGAGATTGATGACATTCAACCACACCGAGTAGCAGTACAGGCCTCTAGCGAACGACTTCGAGGGTAGCCAGTGCAGCGACTCTCAGAATTAGGAGACATCATGGCCATTTCCCAGGTGCTACATACAATAGGGCAGATATTCTCCCAGTCGTTCCCGCCGAAGCCGACATTTAGCGCGGAAGATATTCCAGACTTATCCGGGCGCGTATGCATCGTCACAGGTAAGCACCCATGGCCAACGATTTCATGCTTGAGACTTTTACTAATACAGGTCTCTAGGCGGTTATGCAGGGATAGGCAAAGAGACCGTGAGGGTGGGGATAACAAGGTTTCCTACCAATGCCACGTATCTGACAGATGTCGACGTGCAGGCACTTCTCAAGAAGAATGCGAAGGTCTACATCGCTGCGAGGTCCAAGACCAAGGCAGGCCCCGTTGTTGAGGAATTAAAAGCCTCTACAGGGAGGACGCCGATCTTCCTGGAGCTTGACCTGGCAGACCTCGCTGCTGTGCGTCGATCAGCTCAGGAGTTCTTACTGTAAGTTACTGGTGCACGCTTGTTTCTATTCGTCGATTGTACTACCAGCTGAACACTATGTATCTAAGTAAAGAGAAAGAGCTGCATATTCTGTTTAATAACGCGTACGTGTTGTATTCTCCTATTATTCTATGATTTACTTACGGTTACCAGGGGAATCATGAGCTGCCCTATCGAACAAACCACAGCCGATGGATATGACCTACAGTTCGGTACAAACGTGCTTGGTAAATCTTGGATCTTCACGATGGTACATTTCTCTACAGCTGATCATCGACTACCTAGGTCATTGGTACTTCACAGAGCTTCTTATGCCAGCCTTGTTACGAGGCAAAGAAAGTTCACCGGATAAACACGCGCGAGTTATCACGACCTCCTCTGTCGCATCGTACTTCTCCACCATAGACTGGAACACCCTCAAGGACGGACCTGCGAGACGAAAGCAGCCTTCAGGAAAGATGTACGCACAGAGCAAATTTGTACGTACAAGTACAATCTTCTCTAGAAATGTTTGACTGAAACAACTTTACTCCTCTCTTCATTCCAGGGCAATGCTGTAGTAGCTCGGGAAGTGGCCAAGAGATACGGCGATCAGGGGATCATTTCTATCTCCGTCAATCCAGGTGGATGAATGCTCACGTTCCGTGGATGAATATTGCATACTTACTACCATGTATGGAACCATAGGTAACATCAAGAGCGAGTTGTATAGACACGTTTGGAGGATCCAACACCTAATCCTGGTCCGTCTCACCTCTCCGTTCATCCGCATGACGTATCGCTTACCTTTGCATAGGATTTCCTCACGCTCTATCCGACGCCCATCGGTGCTCTTACCCAACTATATGCTGGGACTATGCCTGAAGCGCTGCAGTACAACGGCGAGGTAAGGCGTCATAGGTATCAACTTACAATGCGAACCTAATAGGATATTGCTTCAGTTCTTCATTCCCTGGGCACGTGTCGGAAGAACTAGAACTGAGGCATATGATGATGCACTCGGAAAGAAGCTGTGGGAATGGCTTGAGAGCCAGGTTGATAAGTAGAGAATCGTGGACATACATAGCTCTACGACTGCGATGTCTTACTGACTTGGCTGATCTTTCAATTTGTCTTTGTCGTTCGCAGTTTGCATATATCCCACAGAGGCGACATTACGATCAGGCAATCATAAGCAATATTAACTCAAGCTCATCACACTGTGATTTAGGAGAAAGAAAGAGTGGTATTGTCCGATTACGACTAGCGCGATACAGACATGATAAACAAGAATAAATAAGGACAGTGATTTCGTGCCGACCCGCGACTGGCGCAGGACGAACACAAGTTTGAACTAGGCCGAAGCATAGACCAAACTCGCCCACAACACGACTAGCGTGTCGCAGAAAAAGGGAGCTTATGCCGCATACGCCCTGGCAGACTGCCTGATACGAGGCGCACGCGGCATCTTCTCATCCTTGATCAACCCAGTCAGCCCGAGACCTTCGAGCTGCAATTGCAACTCAGGAATGTAGGACTCGCGCTGACCGGCGTACAAGCCCGGGGTAATCGGTCCCATACTCGACATCAACGAGCTTGAAGTAGCGTCGGTGATATCGAGAGAGAGGGCCGGGGAATCGTTGCATCGCGGTGCGTGAATACGAGGAGTTTTGGCGGGTGCGCGCTGGGGAGCGGCGTCGACCGACGCTGCCTTTTTGGCTGTCGATCCACCCTGGATAAGTGGCACGTACACGCCGAGCGATGCTGCGACGTCACGTGCCGACTCCTCGGCACACGCAAGCTCCTCGTCGTTCATGAAGAACGTCGGGATTGCAATGATTTCCTTGCGGAGAGTATCGAGGTCGATACGCTCGCTGGGCTCGTACGCGAAGATCTTGCGCAAGAGGTAGTTCGCCTCCTGGGATATGGGAAGCATCCACAGGAGGTAATCCTCGTTGAGCAGGAAGTCGCAGAAGCAGTCGTCTGACGTGATCGCTTTTTGCCATGGACTGCGACTGGAGATCATGTTGAGGAGGATGATACCCAGAGACCAGATGTCGTTGGTACGGTTGGAGTAAGGCAAGTAGCCGGCATCCTTACCAACACATTCTATGATCGGGATGACTGGTAAGCGTCTGATTTAAAACTGAACTGAAGTATAACTGAACATACCTGGACTCATATAGGGTCCACTTCCGCAGCCCCACGTCGTACTGACCAGGCCAGTGGTACACAGGCCAAAGTCAGAGACGTACACCTGAGAACAGTCCTTTGAGACAAGGATGTTCTCAGGCTTGAGGTCGCGATGGTAAACACGCTTTTCGTGGCAGAAAGCCACGGCGTCCACAATCTTCAGGAACACGGACTTGACTAAGTCGTCGTTCCTGAAGAACATCTTGTCGTCTGCAATGCGTGTGAACAAATCGCCCCCTGGGCAATAGTCCATCACGATATACACGAACAACGAGTCTTCGAAGGTACGACGCATCGAGACTACGTTGGGATGTTCGTTGACGAGGTGATGGAGGACGACCTCTCGTCTGACCCGTTCAGCGGTGGCTTCGGTAAAATGCCTCTTGTCGAGGATTTTGATGGCCACATGAACGGGGCTGCCAGCAGACGAAGCGGGTTTGAGGTCATTTGCACGATAAACGACTCCATAAGCTCCAGTGCCGAGCACTTGGAGGAGCTTGTACCGACCATCGTCGAGAAGACGGCCGGTGAAGTTCATCATCTTGGTGGTGCGAGACATAACGAGGTTTGTTATGAGAGCAAGGATATGCGGAGAATACGCAGTAGGCAGAGATTTCAAGTGAGACCTGCACACTTGAAGAGTAGAATGGTGATGAAGATGGGGATCCCATGGACAGATGAGGGGGAGTATTTATGCATTTTCAAGGACGCGTAGCGGAACTGCATGGATCGCGTATTTGCAGTACGATGATCGTGACAATGGCACTTAAGCAGAGGACTTACTGACTACTACGTGATCGCATAGCGGGCGAGACGAGTAAACGATCGTGGGACCGATCGATCGGACGTCGGGGGGCGGGACTGCCTAATTAGGCAGTTGTAGCATCCTCTGCTCCCGCTGGTCTTTCAATCGCGCCGTACAGCTACGTATCGTGAGAGGAGGATGCTTACGAATATTGACGTCCCAATTCTTGTCCGTGGCGTGCAACATACCGACAGCTTCCGAGTCGACTGACTGTCGATGCGCCACCGCTGGCACTCCGAGTCGCACCTATCTACGAGTCAAATAAGCCGAATCTCAGTGGATTCAACTGTGGCAGCTTCTAGTATATAATGCCCTGGCATTCTATCAGCGCGGACTTTTAGTGTCTAGAATACGTTTATCTCACTCGCCTGTGCTATAAACTTGCAGTCACGGCTCGAGATCTAGGTTTCTTAGGCGCCAGGTAACGCCACCAAGCCGTTGTGGCGCGGATGTCTCCGAGCGCTACCACGCGAAACCCGCGGTGAGCTCAAATGTTATCCTCTCACCAACCTCTCACCCTCTTCACATTTTAACTGGTTGGACTATGCTTTCTCTTATTATGAAGATGGGCAAGATAGATTATGCCCGTAATAGTGTCGTTGAAAGGCTGGGCCGTCACCGAAGGAGTGCAAGTCCCGCCAGTAACGTCTTTCAGGTGAACCATGACCGGTCACCGCGGTCCACATCTTCAAAGGCCATATCCCATACCACTCAAGTAATCTATGCATCCATCATATGCAAGAATTAATCCCCGTCGGCACAGCAAGACTATTATAATTGGCTCACCGATCCGAGTATCTTCTACAGCTCGCCAACATAATGTCGACCTCAGCAGCCAGATTTTTTTGATGCCGATCTTCAATCTAAAACGCCTTACAATCCTGTCACTGCGTAGCTGTATGGGCTCCTGAATAGTCTCTGAAACGTAGCTTGAATTCTACGTTCCAGCGACTAATTCAGCATCCGCATACCGTCTGGGTATAAGCGCCCAATTGAACGAGAGCAGTCAGTACCAATATATTGCTGTTCTATCCATCTCAAGGTAACCCTGCTAAAGGTATGTAGCTATCTAATACCACATCGTTGATTTTTCCGCCATCTACCCTATAGCCACAGCAAGGTGGCGGTGGGCTGCGATGCACAACTTCCGCAAGTGGCAAAGTCCCGCCCGCGATCGCGGTCCTCTGGTCGATACTTCCGCTCCGGGTCTGTCAGGTTTGGTTCACACTAAGTCTCGCAGGTATATGTACTGCGCCGTTACTCCCAGCCATGTTCCGTCTCTCGCCCTCATCGTACTTCGCAGCTTTGAAGTACACACATCACCCAACATGCCCTGCAATATTCCCGCCGCCAAACTACTTGGCACCACTGTCGACGATGGCCGTTACAAGCTCCTAAATACTCTTGGTCGAGGCTCCGGCGGAGTCGTCTTTCGGGCTCTCGACACCGCTACTCAGGAGCACTACGCTGTGAAGGTTGTCCGCAGAGCACAGAAAGGCACTCGGGCATACACCTTCCAGCAGCGCGAACTCCACTTCCATCGAACAGTATCAGGTCATCGTAACATCATCACTCTCCACCGTATCATCGAGCAGGAGCCCTACATATATCTCGTCATGGACCTCTGTGCAGGAGGGGACTTGTTCAAGTTCCTTACCGAGAAGGGCATCTTCAAACGCAACGACCAGCTGGTAAAAAGCGTTTTCGTTCAACTCATCGACGCCGTAGATGCTTGTCACCGCAACGGTATCTACCATCGAGATATCAAGCCCGAGAACATCATGTGCAACGAGGACGGGACGGAGGTCAGGTTAGGAGACTTTGGTCTGTCGACGGATTCGAAATGTAGCAGGAACTTCGGAGCAGGAACCTCGGCATATATGAGTCCAGGTACGCATGCAACCGATTAGTCTTTGCTATGGCTGCTTATTCGCTCTTCATTCCTCAGAATGTATTGGTGTCGTTGGTGGCATGGACTCCTACTCATCCCCCAGTAACGATATATGGTCGCTTGGCGTCATCCTCACCAGCATGATTTCCGGTCACAACCCCTGGCGACAGGCGGTCATGACAGACGACTGTTTCAGAACATACGTCAACAACCCGGGTTTCTTCCGATCTATGCTACCCATCTCAGCTTCCGCCGACTCTATCCTTCGTCGTATATTCACTAACTACGACAACCGGATATCCCTTCGCAAGCTGCGACGTATGGTGCTCGCCGTCGACACATTCTTCATGACAGACGACGAGATCTCCAAGGCCTCTACATACGTTCAGATGGCGGCCGCCTCATACCTCTGCGGCGCACACCCGTCCTCCTCGCCGGAGGGCAAGTCACTCATAGGCGGTGATGGGGGTCTCGTAGTCGAAGAGATCGCTATCTCGCACCACGATGAGAAGAATTCTTCCGAGGATGTTGTTCTCTCCCCTTTCTCCCGAAGCCCGCCATCCGAAGGCCACTCGCAGCCCTCTACGCTCGTCAGTTCCGACGTATCCGATATGGTGAATACTTCCGCGAACTCGTGCAAACGTCCTGCTCCTCCGCCACAACCTATGCCATCGTACCATGACTTGATGGCAAGGGATTCTGACGATCTAGAGAATGCCCGAGGTCGGACGAAGGGACGGAGAACATGTGGGTCGGGTTCACCGGCGGTGGGGTTGCTGAGACGGTGGATGGAGAGAATATTCGTTCAGTGAGCTTTGTCTTGGCGATACCAAATGTATTTTTCATCTTGTACTACTACAAAAGGATTTGTATCATATTTCTCATCATATTGTATGTTCTAAAAGTCGCTGCGAGACCACTCGACTTGCCCGCTACGTGACGATGACTGGCAGCCATGAGCGCCTGCGTACTGAGGGCGGCTGTCTTCAAAAGGAAACGTCGGGAGGATCAAGAAGAAGCGCCGATCTCGTGAGTCCTGCCACCATGATCGCTTCCGCAGTGCGCATCCCTCTCTCTGTGCGATCGAACGATGGTCAATCGGCGGGTATGTTGGCCGCAACGAGCTGCGATAGTCATCGTGCACGATCACACAGACCGAAGAATGCAAACGCCGGTAAACAGCATGTCGTATAAATGAGCGGTGAGTTGCACGTAGATGCTTTTCATCATCATTCTCACTACTTTACATCAGCATCTACAAGCTATGTCAGTCAAATCCTCTGCTAGCTCTGCTTCTGGCCTTGAGGGTCAGACCATTGACGCTGGTCGTCTCCTGCTGGTCAGGGTTCTCGGCGAAGGTGCCTATGGTGTTGTCTACCTTGCTGTCGAGCAGCCGGACAACTCCAAAGGTACTTCGTCTACGGCATCTCTTAAGGAGTACGCTGTCAAGGTTCTCCCCAAAGCCGACAGCACGACTCTGATGGGCGAATGCCAAAGTCGCGAGATCGTCGCACACAAGATCGTCTCCGGCCATCCCTCCGTCGTGAGCCTTCACGAGGTTCTCGAAGATGACCAGTTCATCTACCTCGTGATGGACCACTGTCCCGGTGGCGACCTTTACGGCGCGGTCGTCGACCGTCAAGTCTTTGTGGGGAACGACGCCCTCCTCAAGAACGTCTTCCTCCAAATTCTGGACGCCGTGGAATGGTGCCACGACCTGGGCATCTACCATCGAGACTTGAAGCCTGACAACATCTTCGTCAGTGCTGATTGCTCGAAGGTCCATCTCGGGGACTTTGGTCTGGCGACGGATCAAAACCTGAGCAACAACCACAAATGTGGTAGTTCGTTCTACATGAGTCCTGGTAAGTAATACGACAGAAAACTATCTCGATCCTTTTGCTGACACGCACTTCAGAATGTCTCGGCGAAGAACACAACTTTGGTCCGTACAAGAGCCAAGTGAGCGACATTTGGTCGCTCGGTGTCATCTTCACCAACATGGTTACCGGTCGCAGCCCTTGGCGTAAAGCTACGACCGAGGATGAGCATTTCCATCGGTACATGTGTAAACCAGACGACTTCATCCGCTCGGTCCTACCAATGTCCGACGCTGCAGGCGAGATCTTCAAGCGGATCTTCACCTTCAACCCTTACAGACGCATTTCACTTGCTATGCTTCGGGAGGCAGTGATTGCAATCGATACCTTCTTCCCCTCACCAGCTGAGGCGGATAGCGCAGTGCGCGACAAGAGGGTATCCGATTTAGCAATCAACAAGCGGCACATCGTTCATGCCAAATCCACTCCGGCAACTCCTGAGCTCCCTCAGGGTCTCGTGGAAGATTTCACCAAAGTCGGCGCGTACCCGGACGACGAGTTCTTATTCTCTAGTCCGAACCCCGATGATGACTTCGACATGACGCCAATGTCGCAACCTACTACGCCTGCTGCCGTTGTGTCCTCTTCGAGCACCCTTTGTGACTCTGATGATGTCTTTGCCGAGCAATACGCTGAGAAGCTCGGCAAGGCCTTCAGGGATGTCGAGCACACCAATGTCGCCAAAACGGGCTTCACTGTCTCGTCTGTTAACCGCTTGCTAGAGCGATGGGTGCTGTAATAAGTAGACGACATTATAGAGCGCTATAATAAAACATTCATGAACCGTATTTCAACGATCCGTAAACCGCCCTTCTTTTCTTCTTATGATAACGTGAGTGCCTGCACTTTAAGTGTAAGTTGAGCCCTTCAATCTTGTCTGGCCACCAGCGCTTTCTGGCGGCTTCTTAATGCGGAAGGCAGCGACTTGGTGGCGCGGGAAACCCGACTGTATGGCGCCCGATCATCCAGGCCTCCGACGTCCTTGAACAGAGGCCGGCGGCAACCTGTGTTTTCTTCAACGTCGACCACCTTTCTCTCCCAGCCGTTCATGAAGCTTGAAGGCTTATCAGAACAACACTATACGCCGTATCCTAAATCTCTCCTCTATCACTATAAACAGGCATGTCTCAGGTAATACGGACGTACAGCCGTAAAGGAAAACGCGTCGCTAAGGACGCGTCTGTTTCGGTGGACACATCACCGGATCGTAGCCCTGTGGCTCGCAAGAGACAAAGAATTGAAGTTGAGGTGACAACGGATAATGATGGCTCAGACAGCGACACAGAGCCCAAACGGAGAGATGGCGTTGAAGGAGAGAAGAACGCGGCGGCCACTAGCTCAATTTCACGGGGTAAGCACTATGGACTTCTTTTATTGATATCATTTGCGGGTCCGCTGTCATTCGTTGTCTTAGACTGGAGCTTCAACTTTAGTCTTGAGACTCTGTCTATGTTTATCGAAACTGTCCTAATGAATCATAGCTCATAGGCTGGATGGTCACATAACGCACAGAAGCGACAGACAGCCCTCCAGCGCGGACAATACGTCTCGTACAGGAGCGTCATTACCTTTGCATGGCTCTACTGGGACTGTTGCGCGTAATACAGGAGCCATCAAGAAAACCAAGTCCCAAGTTACCACTGAATCGTCCGTACCCCCGAGACTTCGACATACACAGTCTCTCTCGCCAGAAAAGCCCAACGCAGACTTTGCTGACTATTTTGGCGACATTAATATCCGGACCAGCTTGTCCACGGTAAAAACGGGTGGTATCGCTAAACGCATGCTGCGTCGCGCACATACCGAGTCTTCTGTCACTTCAAATGACGCAAATAACTCACACCAGAAAGCTGGCCCATCTGTGCCACGCACTCCCACGAAGCTTACAGCTACCAAGACTGAGTCTATCATTGACCTCACCTCTGGATCTCCTGGCTCATCAAGAAGTCGACCACTCACTCCGAGCAAGTCGCGGTCACAAGAAGATACTCTCTCCCCTGATAAAGTAGTCCGTACAACCCTTGTCAGCTCAAACGTCCGCACCTATGCAGGCAAATCCCGTTCCTTCCTCGTCGCGCTACCGACTTCGCGTATTGCTTCTGTGGACCAAGAATCCACTTCCCAAGTTACTGATATTGATAATCTGGCCGAGGATGATGAGTACGAGACACGAGAATCCTACGCAGACCTTCGTGCTCGTTGGGGGGTGGACGACTCTGAAGACGACCCCTACGCCTTCATTGAAGATCTGCCGTCTCCCTCAAAATATTATAAAGGAAAAGGCAAACAGAAGCAAGTTCAACCTCCTGTTCCGCGACTTCCACCTGGGATGATGAACGATTTGAAAAGTATCACGGAACTGCGGAGTAAGGGCGAAAGCCGGCGATTTTTGGATGATGTCGGCTACCTCTTTGAAGGTCTTGGGTCTGACGGTGCTTTGGGTGTTCGAAGGGGAAGGTGAATTCAGATCGCCACAAAAATGCAAAAAAGAAAACAGATGGCTAATGTGTATATACAGCGCCTTAGAAATTGTTACCAAGTTATGCGACCCGGACTTTGCTAGGAAGGCAAAGGCGGCAGACTTCCTTGGTCGTGCTTGGGAAGGTTTGCGTGAAGCTGGTGCCGGCGAAGGCGACAAAGTGAGTACGCAATTTCGTCCGTTGTATACATGCTCTAATTTAATGTCGCAGGTATTGGATTCAATTCTGGTATTCTTCGCTGCACTGGTCTCACGGGATCCGGTGGACGCGACGGATTTGGCGACAAGACTAGATTTTCGGCCAACCCTCCTCAGGCTCCTGGCTCATCTCACACACGAGAACGACGCGCTATGGCTCGTGTCGTGTGGTTTGCAGCCATCCGCCTTGAGAGCCGCTGGCATAGCTAGGAACGATGTTTCACAGGTGTGCATTTTATCATATGATTAAATTGAGCTTTCTGACACCTCATGTTTCTAGCTCACCGGACTCCAGAAAATGATTCTGAACAAGTCGGGATTATTTGACGAGTCTGAGACCGTACGTGGTTCTCATTTTGCTGACTGTCTGAATCTAAAACAGTGCAGATTTCCAACCGCCTTTTGATATCACTTTCTTTAGCGGCATTACCCTCATCAGTGCATCATTCAACGGGCCTACCTATCATCTTGAGCTCTCTTGAAGCAGAACTCGTACCCTTATCCGCCCGCGTGTCGGCTTATGTTGCGGGTTTAAGCCTCCTCCCTGCCGTGAGCGCCGACTCGCACGCCGATCTCCCATCCCTTTCACACATAGACAACTGCCTCCGTCTGCTTGACGCATATTTACTTGGCCGCTGGGAGGAAGATGATGCTGTAGACGGTGTTGCTGTTTTGGATAATGCCAGAAAGAATGGCTTTGGATCCACGTTACTAACTTTGTGCGTGGCCGTGGACGTTGTTTCCCGCACACATGACGTGCCCTTCCTCGTTGCCGCCGGTCCGTGCTTTACCCTGAGTAATTCCAAATACTCATACTCATGCATCCCCTTGCAGCACAAAAGTGCATCGAATCTGCACTGCGAGTTTTGGTCAACCTGACGCATGATAGTTTGCTCTGGTGCCAAGCAAGCATCGGAAGCTCTGACGGACTTCCATCCATCTTACGCCTACTTGCCACTCTGCATAGTCAGAAGACGCGATCTTCGACTGCAGAGAGATCAGAAGAAGGCGATTACGAAGCCGCAAGTTACCTCGATAGGCTGTGTCTTATCCTAGGTCTCGTCACGAACCTCGTGCAAACGTCGGATGAGGCGAAGGAGCATCTTCGAGATCTCAGTAGGTCGGTCTCTATCCAATATTTGACAACTTCTTATTAGTTATTTCCTAGAACTGGCCCCTCGCTGTCCAGGATTCCGCCCGTGCGCGGTCGCTTGTCGGTGTCCTGAAGCGGTCAGTGCTCTAGACTGTCTTGTACAAATCTACGAGCAACCTAGCCACTCCGAGAACGACTTCGAATCTGTCGTGCGCGGACATATAGCCGTGTTGTTCGGTTTGTTGATGCAAGGTCACCCGCGTAACCAGCTGATGCTCCTTCGTCTACTCTCCGGACCGTCGAACAGGAAGAAGGTGGAGTCTGTGATGGAGAACGTCCGTGAATTTACGCTGCTGTATGCAGAGTTCGTGAAGAGAGCGGCACATGCTGCTGAGACGGATGATGATGACGATGATCAAGAGAGCCGCCAGGGTGATGTGAACTCGGCGCTTCGCGCTTCCCACGGTGAACTAGTTGTGAGGCGGGTCTTATCATTCCTGGAGGACTTGTTACAAGGCTTGAACGACTAGTATGATATCCTTACTGTACCTAATCTTTCTATCCGCTTATATGGATAAGACTAATGACGAGTTACACTCTTCCAGAAGAAATAGAGAACAGGTGATACTGGTGAGTTTCCAGAGGACTTCGTATATTGATGGCAGCTGATCGTCATATCATGCGTTCATGTCCGGACATCGTGTGTACCCCCTACCCCACAGTATATGGGAAGTGTTAGTACTCATGTGCTGGTCGAGGATAAACATAAAAGTACGGGCCGGGACGCCAGAAGACAGCGCCGAAGCAATCTATGGTACGGCCGCATCATCTTTGCACGGTGTTTGTATACCTAATAGAAGCAGTGCAAACCATTCCGTCATACAGACAACAGGTATGGCTTAAAGTATAAAGGCAGACACAGAAGCCGTAAGGAGCCTCAGCACGCATCACGATGACCTTCGTACGCCCACTTGTCTGCGCTCTTGCTGCAGTGGCACTTCATGCTCTGCAAGCATGCGCCGCAACAACTATCTCCGTAAGCAGCACTGCAAGCCACCCTGTTCCGACTACTCTTTGTAAGTGCAAAGGTCATACCCCGCCGCGCATGCACTAATTAACTATTTGTTCCAGTTGGACAGATGTATGAGGTGTGTTCATTCACACTCTGGGGCACGTGTGGCGACTAATACCAGGTGCTATCGTGTTAAGGATATTAACGTACGTACTCGTGCTCTATTACTTGAACCTCGCGCAGCTGACTCGAACCCAGCACGTAAGGTGTCGCTTAATTTCCAATTATCAGGCACTCTAACCTACATTTTAGAGTGGAGACGGAGGACTATACGCAGAATGTGCGAAAATTTTATTACGACATGTGCTGTATTGATGTCTTTCCAGTGTTACAAAATAGGGCCTTCCAGCAAGTCACCCCAAGTGAGTTATACGAACTGGTCATTGAACTAATAGAAGTTCATGTTGTGTTCTACCAGACACGTCTGGCGCCCTCAACGCTTGGAGTGCTGTAAACGGTGCACAACTGACCGTCATCGCGGATCCCAAGCCAGTTTCGAATGCTCTGCCGAACTCTCTCCAAGTCACATTCCCGACAGGTAAGAGTGGTGCAGTCGGCTTTAGCAACTCTGGTTTCTGGGGTAAGTAGTGTCAGTCGTATGAAGGCAGAATGTCTCTAACTGGCTCGATAGGAATCAAGGTCGATTCTTCCTGGACTTATAATGCGTCCTTGTTCTTCAAGTTCCCCACGAAATCCTCGTTCTCCGGTACACTCACTCTGGCTTTGAAGACGACAGCCGGCGAAACTCTGGCTCAGGCATCTACCACTATCAAGGGCTCACAGACGACTTGGAAACAGATTGCACTGGCGCTCAAGCCCACCAAGAGCGCGTCGAACACCAACAACGTCTTCACAGTGACGCTAGATGGAGCCGCTGCGTCAGGACAAACGGTCGACTTTGCCTTGCTTTCATTGTTCCCTCCTACATTCAAAAACAGGCCGAATGGGATCAGAATTGATATCGCGGAAGTAAGCAGCATTGCGCAGTTGTTCGTATTGACATCGGAGGACTCAATGGTCGATATTCTTCTATATAGGCTTTGGTCGACATGGCCCCGGCATTTTTCCGTTTCCCTGGTGGAAATAACCTCGTAAGCTGTGATTCTTCCTCTGATTTTACCGAAGTTTGACATTATCTGTGCAGGAGGTTTGCTATGCAAACATACTACTCGTTATAACTCTGACCATTACGTCAGGGACAAACAACGGCCTCCAGATGGCAATGGAACGCAACTGTTGGGCCGCTCCTTGACCGTCCTGGTCGAGTAGGTGACTGGGGGTATGCTAACACTGAGTACGCCTTGTACTTTTCATGATGCTAGCTCTCAATGCTGACTGTTGAGCGTAGTGGTCTCGGTTTGCTCGAATATCTCCAGTTCATTGAGGATGCTGGAATGCAGCCAATTATGGCTGTATGGGCTGGTGGGTTATTTCGATGTTTGTTCGTATCCTTCTAGCGAGAGTAATGACACATATGAACAGGATACTCTCTTGGAGGAACCAGTCTGCCTGAGACTGACCTCGGGCCATACATCCAACAAGCTATCGACCAGGTGAGTGAACATGCCACTTATAGGGCGTTGCGATGTAAGGATGACATTATGGTTGTCGTGCTAGATAAACTTCGTCATAGGCGACCCCTCAAAGAGTGCACCTGGTATGTGCACCATCTCTTTTGAGAGCTAGGTGGACTGATATACTCTCAAGCGGCATTGCGTGCTTCTCTCGGCCGCCCTCAGCCTTTCACACTGAAATACGTCGAAATCGGCAATGAGGTGGGACAATAAACTCTGTTGTACGACATTTACGATCGCTAAACCAGACTTTCCACAGGACTTCTTCGCTGCTACGTCGTAAGTCACTAATGGCGATTCCGTCCCATATCTCGTTTCTGATAACCTCGGGCATATAGATATACGTACAGGTATCGCGACTTCTTCGGCAACCTGAGTGCAGCGTTCCCCAGCCTTAGTACGTCACCCTTTCTGATCTTGGAGTGAATTATCTCACACTCTATTCAGCCTTCATTGCGACGAGTGACGTTGGAAGCCCCGTGCTCACACCGAAACCTGAGGCTTACGATGTGCATGTTTACCAAACTCCGAGTGAGTACTTGCATGCAGCCATTCGGAGCAGTTTCTGATTCTGTCGTTTCAGGCTGGTTTGCGGAAAACTCGTTTTACTACGACTCGTTTGCTGTCAGCGCGGTTTATCTTCACGCTATTATTGGCATGTTGTTGATACTCTATTCTTAGCGTGATGGCACAAAATACTTCGAGGTAACCCTCCTCCTCCATGCATTGTATCGATAGAATCGGTCCTAACTCCAGAACAGGGAGAATACGCAGCCATCTCTACTAACCCTAACGACCTCTACGGTAGCGTCTCTGACGGCAGGCTCGCCTTCCCGACTGTGGGCAGTGAGCATCACTACTCCCGCTGTGCAGCATGCAATGGTATACTGACTGTATTGGCCAGGCGCCGCTGGCGAAGCTGCATTTATGACTGGCTTGGAAAGGAATAGCGATATTGTGTTTGCAGCCTCATACGCCCCGCTGCTACAGGTGAGTACGCCTGACTGTGAGCTTAGCATAATTCATTGACTTCTGTGCGCCAACAGCATGTCAACAGCACTCAATGGGTAAGTATGGGATGCCTATACTCCATGATCTCGACTAACAGTGTACAGACCCCCGATCTAGTGAGCTTTGAGTAAGCACAGACGTTATGAGGCTCATCCCCACGACACTGATAAAATTCGTAGTGCTGGACAGGTCATTAAGTCCACTAGCTTCCACGTGCAAAAGGTATGTACAGTCATACGCCAAGCGACGTCTCATCGCGTATTGATCACGATCTCTTCTGCAGCTGTTCAGCTTGAACAAGGGAGACGAATATCTTCCCAGTACCCTACCCTCCAAGACCGGAACGGTATTCTGGAGTGTTGTTCGCTCTACGGCGGACAAGAGTGTTATCATTAAGGCAAGTTTATCTGTCATTCATTTCAACTCAGCCTGTTAACTGTGAATACAGGTGGCAAACACAGTCGGCACCGCTGCACCACTCGTCTTCCAACTTCCATTCAACAACGTTGCATCTTCCGGTACCCTGCAGCAGCTGACGGGAGGCCAGAATGCGAGCAATACTCCCGAACAACCGAACCTGATCGTACCCGTTACCTCTACGATAGCGACAGGCAAGACATTCAACTTCAACGCACCAGGATTCAGCGTTAGCGTCATCAAAGTACAAGCATCTTGAGAGCCAAGAAAACACGGCCTCGGGCATCAGGAGGTGTCGGTTTGGTAGTCATTTGTCTCGGAATAAACATATATAGCGATGACAACAGCCAATGTATTTTTTTCTGTGTACGAATTCATTGAATTGCAGTCTTTATTGAAAGTTTTTTGTTTGTAAACGTCATGATGATCGAGAATGAGTGAAATATCTATGGTGCTTGGTATTATTACTAATAGCATCCTATCAGTGAGGCCTCAGCATACATACACCAGTTGCTGCTTTCTGCCACAACCAATACTACGCTGGAACTCTTCAATGGCTGTTTTACAGCTGTTGAACTTCAACAAAGGAAACGGATAATTACTTTCTGGCTAGCCAGAATAGTGCAGTCTGCATACTAGATTGTAGACCGGCCTAACGCAATAGCAACAAATTAATCAAGGTAAGCTTAGTTAGCTGATGCTCTGGTATCCCTGGTTGTTCAACATTCGAGAATGAAGCTTCTCCCGGAGCCTTGGAAGCTCTCCAAGGAATGCGAAATGTTCGTAACACTCTAGCCAAACCTTATCGTACCGGCCGCTGCTATAATCGCACCCGGTCAAAGCTTCAACCCCCCGGATCCAGCGTTTGTGGTGTACTCAAGGTCAAGGCACGCCGAACAAACTTTGTCACTGGCAAATTTGTAATGCAGTTTTGTCGGGAACGCGTTTGTAGTGAATAGAGAGATGTGTAATTAGAGTGACCGTAGGAGTAGTATGTTAAGTTGCTGTACTTTTGGTCCTACCGAGCGTGTAACAAGCTGCAATTGCTCTACTCGATTACTTCATCATCGTCCTGTGTGCCTGAGAAACACTGCTCGATTGCAGGCATGTACGCTTTGAACTTGTACATCTCTCCTAGAGTCATTCGACAATGGTCGAACGCCAGCACCAAGTTCGGTTGTTTGGATAATGGACCCGAGGAGGTATGGGAGAACATGGCAGGAGGCAGCTTTGGATAACGAGTGGAGAAATGCGTCAGCATTATGTTTTGTGCTCTCATGCTGCATTGAATGACTTGTTAGTTCGACTGAAATATGTCAGATAGGCGTGGGATGCGTACCGTTGTCCGATCTCAACGGCTTGACCGAATGTACTATGGGCCTTTTGATATGCAAGGTCGGCCTGGTCGTCTGCCATAGTTGCCTCATGTATCAGCAGCGTCGCATTTCTTCCGACGCGGACCAGGTTATCGGTAGGCATGGTATCAGCAGAGTAGCTATTGCAGAACAGTCAGTTGACAAGAAGAACAATAAAAAAGTGGCATGTCTACGTACGCGATGCTCCAGCCGTCATGATGTTTCAGCACAACACCATAACATCTGGTCCGATGTCTGACGTCTACCGCAATGAAATCCTCCAGGTCGAGAGCTTGGCACATCTTGGTAGCGTCTGCCCTTGCGCTGTGATGGACGCCCCTGAGTCTACGGGTGCTGAAGAAATTAAATCCATGTACTTACAGTTCATAGTCCATCCAAGGTTCGTCAGAGACGTTTTCGTATGGAAATGGCTCCTTCCAGTTAAGCGCATCTGACAGGACTGTAACAACGCCAGTTCCATCTTCGTGGTCCAGACCCAAATCCTCAATGTCGCTCAGCTCCCGAAGGTATAACAAGATTCCATAAACGCCGACGACATAGAGAGGCTCCGTCGGTGGTGGATCAAGCTGTTGCGAAACTATTGAACATGAGGTATTCCGCATAGAATAGTTGACATACCTTGCGACGCATGGCCAACAGCCTTGCCAGACCGATGTGATGATCTCCATGGACGTGGCTGAGGTACACACACTTCAGGTCCCGCAGTGCTTGCCATACGCCGGTTGAGCAAGCAGGGTCATCCCCGAACAGGCGCACCAATTGTCCCCAGGTACCCTCACCGCAATCGAGGAGAACGTTCCCGCACCGCGGTATCTGTATCAATGTCGAAGACACTGAAGTGACATGTCATCAATTTTCTGAGAGATATAGATTACGAAGAAAGGAACGTGCCATTGCGATATTTACTGGGCGCGGCGCTACAAGTGCCGAGAGGCACTACTACGACGTCATCGCCTGGTCTGGATGGTCGGTCGATGGCTTGCAGAGTGCGAAGTTCTTCTTTCGCCTTTGTGATTGCGTCTGCTGTATCCAACGGCAAAGAAGGAGGCGTAGAAGATTCGCAGGCGGTGACAAAGCGTGCTTCTTGTTCGTTCGGCTTGTCGTAGACCGGAAGCTGGGGTGGTCTCACAGAGATATGAAACTTCGATGTCATTGGAACAGTGTTCAAAGGTAGCCCATTGATGTCTGACGAGTGACGCGATTGTATGAGCGATGACTACTGAGGCTATAATTTTGGAGCTCACCAGAAAATTTCTTCTGAGGGTGCGAATTAAACTTTGGGAGAGGGAAAGCCCGTTCATCTAACTGGTGTAGGGTGAGCTGATTGGACGCTGCCCCTGCGAATGTTATTGGATCGGACGCATGCTCGCGGGATGCCACAACATGCTATTTCCTATGTTATCAAACACGTTCATCTTCCATAAAAGCAATAACTTACATGCACCGAACTGGAAAACGTGTTCATGAAGGCTTTATATCCAGGGTCTTCCAGGACACCTTCACCGCAGAGGTGATAGATCGTCGATACCACGTACTGATCGCCCCCCTGAGATTGCATCTGCCGATAAAGCGGTGAACGCTCGAATGCCGAGGTCAATGCGACAACATGAGCAGGAGAAGGCACATCTAGGATGATAACGACCTATCGGCACATAATTACTCGATATGTTGAAATTAATTAATGTACAAGGGCGTACCATTGGTGCCTCTGAAGGGCCGACACACTCCTCTGGACGTACGGTGCGTTCCTCCTGGCCCCCTGTACCATCGTCAACCATAAACGTGATGGTCTCGCCCTTCGCTAGTTTCCCGCGTAATGGTCCTTTGGGTATTTGCAAAGAGATAGCTTTCTTTGCGTCAAACTTGCCGCGCACACGAGGGCCAACACAGACATAGCAAAGTGTCTCCTTATCTTCGTTACGAATGAAACGTGGCAAACGCTTGTTTCTATGAGGCAGCCCTGGACTGTAGATGAATTTCCTCTGGGGCTGCTCTGATACCTCAACAGTGTCGTCGAATGGGGCTACCACTGTGTCTTTCGACGGTCCAACATCCTTATTTTGATCACGTTTGGAACCTTTCCGGGACTCCGCGGACGCAGTGGCCTGTGTAGACAGCGAAGTGAATGGAAACATGGCATCAACGGCTTTGCGTCTCCATTCGTCGGCCTCGCCGTCTTGAAGCAGTGTAGGGGAGGAATTCGACCCCTTGCCAAGTAGGTCTTCAACACGAGGTCGTTTGGTCGATGAGTCTGGTGAAATGGCCCGTTTTCGCTTGCCGGTATCGTCAGCTGCTTCAGAGACATTCACCGCGTCTTGTTCCTGATCGAACGCGGGTGACGACTTATCTGAGGTCAAGGGAATACCATAAATCGTTAAATTGTCGTCACGAAATACTGGTTCAGGATCTGGAGTTGAAACGGGGACTGCATCGACTTCTGTTCTCGTTACACGCATAGAGTCACTTCTCAAAGTATCAGCATTCCATATGAGCACAGCATGAAAGCACGCACCGATATAGGAACAAACGCATCGATGCCAAGAAGTGAGTGAGTCCTCGAGGTCCCACAATGTCAATACTCGAGCTTCCAGCATCGGCGAGGAACATGAGTAGACCTAAGCTCTGGTGTTAACTGCTGAAGCATAGTTTACATCAACGGAACAGCAGCGCACCTGGCAGACCACTTGCACGCTGTGTCCCGATCGAGGTCAGAAACACGCCTTTAGTCTTCCTCCATGTCGTCTTGCTAGACAACCAAGTTCTTCCCGTATTCTCGCCGGCGTTGAAGACATATTTTCCGGAGTCAAAAGTTATCACCACAGTCGGTTCAGTGTCGGAAGAGACGGTGGAGAGGACTGAGGAAGACCAGCTCATAGATGGTTTGCTTGAGACGAAGGAGCGAGTGAAGGCTCTCTCGGGAGGCCTGATAATATTACAAGATTTAAACGTGCGAAAACATAGCAAGCCGGCCAGATTGGACTGTCTTACACTGCAGCAGCCTGAGTTGAGTAGAGGTTAGGTTGAAGCAGTAATTTGCTCAATAATTGGAATATTTCCAGCCACAGCCGCCCTCTAGACGGAGCGACCTGCCTCGGCAAATTCCGATTGGTCCGTTCAATACCTCTGTCAACTAATTCGGTTAGAGCAAGACTGTATTCGTCAGGTCAGTAGGAACGCTCATCGAAAGGTAATGCAGCTATGTTTGCGTCAAAAGGTCCCAAAAAGCAGGCCTTGCGGTGCTCAAAGGAACGCAGCAAGGAAGAGGGAGGCTGGGCCTGTTCTTAATTTGGAACGAGTCACGTGCTGGGACCTTAAGAGGTGAAACCAGTGATGATGTTTCGCCAAGTTTCCTTCACTCGTTGCCACCATGCTCAGCTCTCTCACCCTCGTCTCTCTTTTTAGTTTGGTCTATCCAGCGATTGCATCGCCAGCCGCCTGCTTCAATGCAAAGTTTGAGCTCCTCGCCTTTGGGCTCGGCGGTAAAGACTGGAATGCGGGAACCCAGGACTCGTGGGGAAGCGGTACGTGCGCAGCGTGTTCAACATTGTCTGAAACTGACACCAGCTGGTGCCCTGATTTAGGTACTGCTAAGGATATCACAACCTCTGGTAGACCGTCAGTGCCACCAATGATTTGACCTTGTGACCTGCCCTGACACAACGATCACCTACAGACCCTTTGATGGCGCTAACACTACGTGCTACACCGCACAATTCTACAACGCTATCTACATTCTGAACGGCGACGCCTCCAATCCCTCGGCAGTCCATATTTATGATGCTGGCTCCAATGCATGGAGTACTCAGTCTGTGACGACGGGTACCTTCGACCCCTCCTCATTTGACGCCATCCTGGATCACGACACGAACGTATTTTATGCTTTGTCCAAGGGCGAGCTCTTCTTCCTGAGGATGGGCAGCCTTACCACTGCCAACTCCTCCGCGATCGAATGGCAGGACGTCGAGAAAGCCCCCTTGCCTGACGGTTACCAGCCTGTGATGGCGCTCGCCGAAAACCACGTCCACTTCCTTGATGTCCCCGGCTTACCAGCGGGATCTGCTAACATCTTTGTGATCCACTGTATGTTGCATTCTCTTTGGACGTTTATGAATGCTGTCTCACTCGTCAACAGTTTCCGCGTTCCAGTCTGAGCCGCAGTCGTATCCCGCATCCAGTGGAGACACTTTCCCGGCAACTCACGGTCAGACAGCGTCCTTCTTCCAGGAGCAGGGCGTTCAGCAGGAGTTTGCTTTCATTCCCGATGATGGCTCCGCTACATATGTCATCAACGTTGAAACCAACACCACGACTTCCCTTGCCGGACCCAGCACGAAAGATGCAGGCGCAAAATACTCCGCCAGCGTGACCGCGCTTGTTCAACTCGACAGCAAGGGTGCCCTCTCCTTCTTGCCATACAAGCAAGGTGATGCCTCCAAGGCAACGTGGCAGAGCGTAGCCAACATCGCTGCCGCTGTGCCCGCTGGTTCTACCTCTTCCGGAACCGGTTCAGGCTCCAACTCGTCATCCGGCAATAGCTCTTCCAGCCCATCGGGTTCGAAATCTACTTCATCGAGCAGCGCGTCGGCCACTAGTAACTCAAGCTCTGGAACATCCGGCAACGCCAGCGGTGCGACGACCCTGAGCTTTTCCGCCGGAGTTGCCGCCGCTGTAGCAGGTGTCTTTGGAACTATCGCGACGTTGTTGTAGGCCTTTATCAGCTTTTTTTTTGCCTGTGACCTATTTGAACGTTTATCTTCACGACAAATTCCTACATTTTTATTCCCCCATCTACTAGTCCTCACAATCTATCCTCAATCTATCCTTTGCCCACTTGGATATAGCTCTTGACGAGCTCCCTGCTTATCTACAACCAACCCTAATTAGATACGTTCGGACAGTTTTCCCATCCATGGACTAACATTTCTACGTACACACGCGCCCTTCTGAATTTCATATGCTTTTTGCAGTGAGCATCAAACGATCCAAAACCTATGGCCTCCGCGGTGATTGGGCTCCAAGTTCTTAATGATACAGACTCACAGTTACTATCATTCACCACCGCCAACAGCATGGAAGTCGTCATTTGCTCACTGGATCTTAGATGACTTGACATCTTGACCCTTGAATATCGGATACCTAGATACACGGCGTACACCGTGAGGGGGATACTCATACAGAAGTACCTGCCGAGTTGCGCCCATCTCGAAACTTGCAAAAGCGGCCGTCAAGGCTCACGCACCCTCGGGCTCCGAGTTCATGGGTAGAGACATTCGTGGATACATCGCATGCAGGTATGATCAGGGGTACAGATGTCAGGCAGGGTTAATCTCGACAACAGACAGCAGCAGACGTTTATTGGCAGGTCCCGGGCCGTCAGACATCCATTCATTAAGAAATGGCTAGTCGATTGGCACTTTGGGACGTAGAAGACGTTATTAATTTGGCACGGCCGCCACCGTTATACATGTGATGGCGGTGATAAGATCATGGCTTCAAGGCCGTGGCAGCTTTTATCAGTACGTTGCGGCTTCGACTGTATATGGGTGAGAAGGTGAAGGAAGCAGAGGGGCGGAGAGGATGTCAACGTGAGGTAATATGGGTATGGGGGTTACCGCGATGCGCGATTAGTTGAGGAAGATAGAGACAGTGATGGGATGAATGGCAGACAGATAAACTTGAAGGACCTGATCGAATTGGATCACTGAACCAGACAATATCCCTACATACCGAATTTGCGAGTCTGAATAGCACTACAAGCCTGTGGCTAAAGGTGCAGAATATTTGGAATGGAGAGCCTTTGGCTACACCAGGCTGCAGAACACGTGCAAGAAGCCAACCGTTCAACGTTCAACAGGTGGCTCTAAAGCACAACTGCGAACTATGGCCGTCTCAAAGCTGAGAGCTCCGACCTCATACTATACCTTACGTGTATTGTAACTTGTATAAGCATTAGGTTAACATGTTATCACAACGCCCGACGCCAATTAAATGGTCGCAGCAGTAATAATGAAATTCCGCTGACCGTGTAAGATGCAGTCCATACTGCTGTACTCTCGTCTACTTCTGGCTATTTACGACACAAGATCCGCCGTTCAGCCATAGTACGGACCGAACAGCGAAGTTAGATCACCTCCCGTTAAGATGAACGAAGCTAAGGCGCAGTATACTGTCAGTACTGTCGAACAAAGCAGCGCATCGCGAGCGACCGACGGCTATTGAGAGAGGATATCAGTCATACTCACGACTTTTGACAGTTATAAGTAGAGACCCGAGTGAGGGTTTGCATTGCGGAATACTATGCAGTCAGAATACGGACCGGTAAGACATAGTACTGAGTACTGAAATTCGGGCTTCAGTGAGATATTTGCGTACACACCATATGCATGCAAGTTATCGTCGAGTGGCCGCAGAGAATACAAATGGGATCACAGCTATCTATTCTACCGTGTTACAACAATCGATAGCTCCGGAGAAAGTAAGCAAGAAAGTATCAATGATGGTCCAGCATTGTCATTATTGACATGGGGTATCGGAACACCAGATAAAATCGGGTGTTCGAGGTCGTAAAAGGTCGTTAAAGTCGTGAAGGGGTCGTGAAAGGTCATGAAAGGTCGTGACAGGAACAAGCAAGAGAGCACAGAGATAGACGCAGGAAAGCAAGATCGGACACCAGGCCTACAGAACACGGATCGAATCAGCATGTGCACAAGGCACTGAATCTTGAACTCTCTTACCTGAGGCTACGAGCAACGGCTCTGAGGGTGTTACAACATGATATCATACATGAGGTATCGCGGAAAAGCTCGTGTGGCCTTCCATGCTTTATGAGGGAAAGCGAACAACGCTCTCACTTTGCCCTCGCGGTCTTCCCGAGGACAAGCTAGAAGTACCAGGGCGCTTGACTAGAAGGGAGGAGTCGTCTTGAGACTGTGACTGAGAGAAAAAGTCATCATCTGCAGCCTCGTATGGTGACGGTCTGGAGTTGATCTATATGAAAAGGGTTCACGGAGTCAGTCGAGTTTGAAACGTGACCAGAAGCGGTTTTAGACGAGATGCATTGATACTACATGCAAATGAAAGGCAGATAATCTTCAATAGCACTCACCCATTGGCCTAGCACTTCTGCCACTCTATCAGCTTCCTCAGGGCTGAAGTTTACGTCCGTTCCACGTTCGGCATGCAACTTCAACAACTCGCTGAGTGTCCGTTTGGCCTTCGCTGATCCTGGACTCTCCGGCTCGTCTTGCGTGTTCGGCTCGCTGGTCCCAGGGAACTGGACGGAGTTCTGAGATATATTGTGTGTCTCGTTAACCCAGCGATCCCAATCTTCACTTTGTGCTCCGCCAGGCGAATGCGGGGACGGTGTTGTGGCGCCTGCTTGTAGATGGTTCGAAGCCATGTTCGGAAATTGAAGACACCGCAGTAAAATGGGCAATAGCAATAAATGTGACAAATCCAATCCACGGAGAGAGCCCAAATATGAAAGATGACCAAAATTACAGCGGGGGATTGAACAATAGGCTTGGGCCGACGGTCACTGACCTTCGTGGCGGGTGAGGAAGAACACGAAGCGTGGGAAATTTCATTCTCAACCGCTCGGAAAGGAATACGCTGAGGGCGTTCTGCTTGTTCAGCCACATCCTCCATCTCCGCGGGCAATACTTTCTGTACTTCCTTGACCATCTCATTCATACAATGTGCCTGTTTATGTACAAGTTCAGAGGCTTGTGGTATTTATGATACATTGCGGGTTGCATGATAAAGTATCGCACGATCCCCTCCGCCGAGGCGCCTTGCAAGGCTGGGGTTCGTCCCGTCTTTCCTTCCACGTGTTGTCCGCATTGACTCAAATCTGACACTGCTTTCACAGGACTCTGACAAGCTCATATTAGAGGTGCCGAAGCACCCCAAGACAGTCTGCTTCGCGGAAATCACTATGGGATTTCTGGCTTATGAAGCATCAGCCTCGCTGCCGTATCCATGTCAGAAGTTTACGAATGTCGCTTTCTTCGGCCACGCTCTGGCATGCGGACCATGTGTCGTTGGAGATGTAGCCAGAGTGCACGAGGCCGCAGCGTGAGGGGGGCGGCAGCCAGTACCGCAGATGCCAGACACGCCGACGAAGCACTGTGATGCTGGAGTGTATGCGAGATCTCTAACTCCGCCATGTGGCAGCCAGGGCTGTCCCTATGCCACGAAATATGTCTCTGGCGTTCAGGTCCCCCGCGGTTGCACATTCATAGGACCATTTGAGGTATGGGCGGAGTTTTGTGTTTGTACTTTTATCGATATTTCATCTTGCGTGATACGAGCTAATCTCCCAGTTTGCAATGCAGAGATATGCTATGGTAGCCTAGTCTTCAATTTACAGATCACTGTCCGCCTGCTGCACGCTGCGGCAACTCTTTATGAGAACGCACCACGAGGCGGCACTTACCGACCAGGCGCCTGGGGCGAGTTGTGTAAATGCCGCGCAAACGGGTACTGCAACGAGGCCGCAGACATTCGGGAAGACACACTCGTCGCACTTCCACTCTAGACCCTGACTACGGTATGTCTACGAGTCTATCTTGGCTTCTTCCCATCGGTGCATCTCTGTGGGTGACGCCCCACGCCAGTCGTGGTTCTCGCTTTCCTTGCATGGTGGCACGTCACCGGCAGTCTCCTGGCGTGCAATACCCAGGTCTCATCATCGCATTGCATCCCACGTTTAGATATCTTGCGCTGTCCAGATCTCGGGTTCTTCTGAAGAGAATCTCTGTGATGAGCCGCAAATAAGGGTGAATTTCGGCACCTTCTTGATATCCTCAGATTCAGCCTGTATCATTTCACGACGGTCCCAGTTGTGAGGATCCACGGTGCGTGTGTCCACTGTGAATCATCCCTTGATCGTGACCTGTGCATTTAAACGTTGCCTTGCCTAGACGTCAGGTCTCAGATTTCAGTTCCGGATTCGTGTAAAACCCTCATCGGAAGTTCCATATGAAGGAGGTGTGGATGACCAGATCCCTCATGTCATGAGCCTTTTCGCCTATCTCCAGCTTGTGACGCTTCTTGGATCGGAGCACTTCGCCTGATTATGTTAATGGTCCCCGTGTAACACATTGGGTCCCGGATATAAAATACCCAGTGAGAGGGTGTCTGGCACAGACTCAATCCTTCCCCCCTTCCTTTCCCCTTCTCCGTCTCGTCGTCCCAAAGGATCTGTAGGACCGCCATCCCCACTACTACCCCTGTAATATCTCACTTATGTTTGTGGACTCTCCAGAGTATCAGGCGAGGTGTGTTCACTACTTGTTGTACACTGTTCTTAGCTTACAACTCCTTCAGGCTGGCTCGCCCATTTGTACCACCAAGAGCTACTCTAAAGCAGATACACGATGCCGTTCCGAAGCATCTGCTCAAGAAGGATCCTCTTCGCTCATTTGGCTACGTTGCGCGTGACGTTTCACTATGCGTAGCAATGTTCACATTTGCCGCCCACATAGACCCCATCTCCCGCTCAGGCTGCTTTGGTCTGATTCGAGCAGTGCAGCCTTGGCAAATCGCCCTTCTCAAAACCGCTTCATGGCTGTTCTATTGGTGGTGGCAGAGCCTAGTATTCACTAGCTTCTTCTGTATAGGTAAGCACATGACATTAGCAGATAAAGCGTGTCGCTGATCTTGCTTCCCTTGACGCATCTTAGCTCACGAAGTGAGTTCAATCATTGCTTGCTCCACTTCTATGTTGTCTCAATGGCCATTCAGCTCGGACATGGAACTCTCTTTCACTCCCGTTATGCTAACGACATTCCTGGATTCATTTTGGACACGGTAAGCACAGGCTTTTCTGACTCTCCTATCTCATCGGGCTCACGTCTGGGAATCTAGTTCATTCTCTTACCGTATTATGCATGGCAAGCGACACACAACATCCATCATGTGAGTTACGCTGTCTGTTTTGAACGCCCGCCATTCACATTGCCAATAGAAAGCTGTTGGATCCATCGAACGTGATGAGAACTACGTCCCTCACCTGCGCGACCATTACAAGCTACCTCCGCAGGAACGCGCTACGAGGGCCGACTATGCCGAAGTCTTTGACGAGACGCCTGCTATGACGCTGTTCCGAATGGTTGTCATGCAAGTGTTGTACGTATTCCGTTTATCTCCTAGTATATTATCGTTTGTTCACGCGTGCTTGCAGTGGTTGGTGGTGTTATCTATCGTATGTCAAGGCTACGATTCGGGTCTCCCTTTTCAGCTGACAGACGTGTTAGATTCAACGCTATGGGCCCCAAATCATACCCGGAGGGGACAAACCATTTCTCGCCATACTCAGCGCTGTATAAACCGGAGCAACGTACGTCCTATTGCACCCGGAATGCCCAATCGTTACCATGGCTGACTCCGAGCAGGTCGCGGAATCATCATTTCAGACATAGGCCTGGCGGTGATGATTTCGTTGTTGCTTGCGTTTGGAGTGAAATTTGGCTGGCTGTCGCTCCTCATGTATTACTTCATCCCCTATGTGGTAAGTTCTTCAGTATTTCAAACGCCGTTTCACTTGCTGATTAGCGTGCTACAGCTTTGCAATCACTGGTGAGTATGCCTGCATCGGGCGATATTGCCTCAATCGCTGATCTTCTTGGCTGGTGCCTTGCTCCGTTTCCAGGATAGGTAGGTTCTTCGCCTCATTATGATAAGCTTTTGACTGATTGAGGTCTCGAATTCTAGTGATGTGCACCTTCTTGCACCACTCCGATCCATCAATCCCGCACTATCGCAAAGCAGAGTGGACCTTCCTACGGGGCGTGGTAGCTACCGTTGATAGGCCTCTACTGGGCTGGATTGGTCGGTTCTTCTTCCACAACGTGAGTTTGATATCTGCCTATACTTTTGCCTGGAACAGGAGGCTGAGACTTCGCTCTAGGTCTCACACGATCACATCGCACACCACTTCTTCTCATCGGCGCCTTTCTGTGAGTACTGATTTCCGCCTAAGTATCTGAGGTTTACCGTAAACGTCAAACTGACGTTTCTGGGCAGACAACCAACCGCAGATTACCGCGGCTATTCGCAATGTGCTGAACGATGACTACAATTACGACTCGACGGTATGTGCGGCTCGCGTAACTATGCGGATCATGGACTTATGCACAGTACGGCGTTCAGAACTCTTTTTACGCCCTTTACCGATCATTCACGGAATGCGTGTTCGTGGAGGAAGATGGTGATATTGTCTTCTACAAAAACGGCCGTGGTGAGGTCGCGAGATATCTCGCCCAGGACATTTCACAAAACCCCAAGGGGACTGAGGGGAAACCCGAAATTTATGAGAGCTCAGAATGAGATGACACTTAGACGATTCACTTCCGCTTAGACCATAGACATTGTACGGTAATTACCCAGCTTAGTGCCCTTATTTGTAGTTTAGATGTAATACCAACTCATAATAGCTATCTGCGATGTCCGACTCTGTGATATCCGACATGTGTCGCGGCATTTCGTGATGAATTTTTTGGACTAATTTCTTCCGGAAGAGAGCACAAGACCCCGGTCACCTGGGCAGACTTCTGGTAGCGCTGGGTTTCTCGTTCATTCTACCACTTGCTTTCTTTTACTGGACTAAGAGCAAGTTCCTGCAGCACTCCGAGGCAAAGTCTCAAAACACTGTCTACTTTCAAGTAGGTACGCTAGAGACACCGCCTTGAAGAACCCTATTATGTCCTTCGCTGACCTACGATCTGCTCGCAAGAGCAAAGAGTCAAAATCCTTTGTCTCGGCTGCGAATCATGGACTTGGAAACACCATAGAGTCAGCTCAAGCCGAGGATACAACGAATACCGCCAAGGACATTCAGAAAGAGCAAATTGAGGTATTCGCCCAGCCATCTGGCTTGCCAACCTCAGCAGACCTCCGAGTCTCTCCTGTGGCAGGACGCGGGGTTTTCGCAAAAGTAGTTTATTCCCCAGGTACACGCTGTGTCTATCAGCTGAGACTTGGATCCGAGCTCATATTTTTTCAGGATCTGTCATCGCGTCGCTACGACCCAGGGTCATTGCGTTGACGACTTCAGCCCTAGCCTCATTTTGTTCCAATTGCAGTGGACCTCCTCTACACGGGGCTTTGAAAAGGTGCACGCGTTGTCGAACGGTGTGGTATTGTGATGCCGTATGTTACACGTGTCCTATTTTTTCACCGCGTTATTCTATTAAATACCCGCGACCGATTTAGGAATGTCAAAACACAGACTGGGCATACCACAAGTTGGAATGCGAAGCTCTGCAACGTTGGGCAGAGGCGGCACCATCCTCGGAGCTCTCTACACCAAGCGATGCGGTCAGGTGTCTTGGTCGTATTCTTTGGAATCGTCAAAAGAAAGGATCAGATAGCGAGCAGGTAGGGTCCGGTGTTTAAAGTGATCCGCTTGAAATACTGAAGACGCCTGAAGGTGAAGGAGTGGAATGCGCTACAATCCAGTGAGTCATTCTCTTCTTCGTGGAACATACCGCCGGCTCAAATTATCCAATAGACAGAGCATCGCTTCAACCTACAACGTTTGAATCGTACACGCACCTCGCCCATTCAGTTGTTCGGTATATCGGTGCTACATCTCCTACAGACCTCGAGCCCTTCGGGCTCTCTTCCGCTGGAGAACTAGTCGATCTGATATCCAGGGTAATTCTACACGAATAAAAATCTTACGACAGCATCTGATTAATTTGCATTTTTCAGTTCACGACAAACACGTTCACTTTGACCACTCCTTCTCTCAACCCAATCGGAGTCTGTGTTGCACCAACCTTTGCATTCCTCAACCATTCCTGCAACCCAAACGCTGTTCTTGTGTTCCCACGCTGTTCAAAAACTAAACTTCAAGAACCGCAAATGAATCTAGTGGCCATCCGTCCAATAGGATTGAACGAAGAAGTAAGTATCGTGCCGTGATGACAGGCTACACTATCTGATTAACACTACCAGATTTTTGTCTCTTACGTTGACACCACTCTTCCTGGCGATGTCCGCCGAGCAGCTCTGAATGAAACATACAATTTCCAGTGTAAATGCTCCATATGCAAGGAGCCCGCACATCCGGATCCGCGTCAATCAATCTGGTGCCCGAAGTCGTGTGGGGGGACTTGCCCGGTTCCGTTTGAAGGTTCGTCATCATCTCCGCGCGCAGTTTACCATGGACGCTCATGTCTATTCCAGAAGCCGATCTAGTCCGCTGTACGACATGCAAGGCGGTTGTGCGTTCAACGGAATCAGTTCTGGACGCTTTGCGGATTGGTCAGGAGGCCCTTAGCAAGGCTAGCACGCTCCAGTTCAAAGGTAGGCAGCTGAGAATTTGCATACTAGTGTTCGACACTGACTATGGTCCAGATCCAGCAAAGAGCCTCCAACTTACGACTAACATGCTTCCTATACTCATCTCCTCCGGGCTGACGCCATCGTGTCATCCACGGCTTGCTCTAACACGCCTGCATCAAGAACTACTTGTGGCATCCTTTGCTTCAAATCTCACGCAAGACATTCTCGATCAAACGATTCAGGCCTCGGCCAGCTATAGCGCAGGAGTAACCACTATTCTCACCTACGGACATCCCGTGCGCGCTGCTGCACTGGCAGAGCTAGGCAAGCTGTTAGCTGTCGATGAGATTACCCCAAAGGAACCGTCCGCTATGGATCGCTACCCACCCTCGGGAGCAAAGCGATTACGGCTGGCGTACGATACTCTCGTGAAGGCACGAGAGGAGCTTATGATCGGGTTTGGCAAGGTGAACTACGGTGGGTCCATGGGTAATGAAGTACGAGAGATTGCCGTCCGACTGGAGAAGGAACTTGGTGTATGGACAGAAAGAGTCCGCGATGCTCTACAGGATCAGAGGCTCGCGGGTGCATCGAAGTAATATCGATCGATATTTTCTGTAATTTTGCCTCCGTGATCTGCGTTACGGTGTGACTAGCTTTGTGGAGCCAATCAGGCCACCGCAACGCCCGCCACATCGTGACGTGTGTCACACGATCTGCTCAATCGGGAGGATCCGCTGGGATTGGTGACCCGACGGGCCTTCCCGATCGGGCAATTATAGTCGGGATCACCGACATAGACTCGGTATACGACGCGGATAAGTGTCAATCGCTTGAGATGCGATGTATATAAAGGATGCTGGCACTGTTGAGTACTTTTGCATTCATATCCACTCACTTCCACTCTCACAGCGTCAGCCAAACACTTGTATTCGCTTATCTTCGCACCTTCGCAAACATGCCTAAGGTCGAAATGCCCAATATGTCCGGCAAGATCATAGGCAAAGGACAGTTCAAACTGCTTAGCCCAATAGGTCGAGGCAGCTTCGGCACCGTCTACAACGCGTTGGACATGTCGACGAAACCCCCTACTCTGCGGGCAGTGAAGGTCGTTCGCAAATTAACTCAACGCGCCAACAACCAACTCAGAGAAATCGTATTCCACAACGGCGTCTCGGATCACGAAAACGTCGTCACGTTCTACCATGCCTTCCAAGATGCCCGCTATCTGTATATTGTCCTCGACTTTTGCCCTGGAGGCGATATGTGGGGAGCGATTGCGGCAGGAGAGTACTGGAAGAATGACGAGTTATGTCGGAAGGTCTTCCTCAAGCTTATTGATGCTCTCGAGCATTGTCACCGCAAAGGCATATACCATCGAGACCTAAAGCCGAATAACATACTCGTAGGCGAGGAGGCTTGGGAGGTGTATCTGTCCGACTTTGGTTTGGCTTCTCCGGGCAAGATAAGCCAAAGCTTCGGAGTTGGTACTACTCAGTTTAGAAGTCCAGGTGAGCTTTATTCTTTCGCTCTCTTCCTGCATGACTGTTCCTAACGTCATGATAGAGTGCAATAATTCTGGTGGTGCCTATAAGACATTTGATGCCGAGCGTAACGATATCTGGGCTCTTGGTGTCATCTTCGCCACTATACTCGGAGGGCGTATGCCCTGGCACAAGGCATCGGAAGACGACGTCAACTACATTCGTCACATGCGTCATCCTCATTACCTTCGCCAAGTGCTCCCTATATCACGCGAGGCGAACTTCATACTGCAACGTATTTTCCACCCATGCCCCGAGTACGCCCCCAGTCTCGATGACATTAGGCTAATGGTCTACGCGGCCAAGACTTTCTTCATGGATGACAGGGAGATCAGCCGCAGCAAACGTCTGCAGTACATCGCAGATAAATTTGTGGCCGCGCACCGTTACGTGGAAGCTGCGATGGATGCTGAGTCCGATACTTCAGTGGACTCCGTCAACTCTCCTGAACGACAGCAGGGACTGCAGTCACATTCACTCGCCGCGATGGAGGAGGGGAGGATGCAACCGGAGGGAACACCCGCGCCGAAACCGTATGTGTTTGGGATGATGCTCGCTCCCGGCGGGTCACCGGCGCTCTCCGCTCTCACGACGCCTCCATCACCCGCCATTGTCGTGGACGATGCGCCTCCCATCACACCTCCCCAACCTCGTCTTACCCCACTCAAAGATATGGCTGCACCACCTAATGGAACATCGTCAACTCTCATCACTTCAAAGGACTACGATCAAAAAGTGCACAAACACATGCGACCACACAATCCCCTTCGCCGCATATCGCGCTCAGTTAGGTCGTTGTTCAGGGGGCCTGGGAGAAGCGAGTAGTCTCTAAAGCATAGAGTCATCCACTTCGAACTTCGTAATATGTGCAGGTCACTACGGACTTCGTTGAATTCATCACCTTCACAGTTAACTCACACGCTGACATCTACATGGTGTGCGCCACACAGCGGGGACGGAAGGTACAGTGATCATGATCTCACAACGATAGCTTCCGGGATCTAACTTCTCGATCGTATGATCGACTTCCTGCGGCGAGCTGACTGGAGTGTACACTGAGATTCCCTAATGAGGCAATTCCGTCTGCTCTCGTCCGATCGATCAACGCGATCGTTAGCCGTGCCTTGTCTTCCCTGTGTGATCGTGTGGTAGCAAGTAGGTCCTATGGGCGAGTGCTGTATACATCCGCAGAGCTTTGCTACCGCCGTGTGTGATCGTTCCGCACTGTGTATGCTCGAAAACGTATAAATACCCCCCTCATCTGTCCATGGAATCCCCATCTTCATCACCACTACTCCTCAAGTGTACAGGCTTACACTTGACTTCTCTGCCTACTGCGTATTCTCCGCGTACTCTCGCTCTCATAACAACCCTCGTTATGTCTCGCACTGCTCAAATGATGAACTTCACCGGCCGCATTCTCGATTGCGGTCGGTACGAGCTCCTCCAGGTGCTCGGCACCGGAGCTTATGGAGTCGTCTACCGGGCTAATGACCTCAAAACCGCTGCGTCTGCTGGCAGCCCCGTTCCGGTGGCCATCAAGATCCTCGACAAGAGGCATTTTGATGGTCCCGCCGCCGAACGGGTCAGACGTGAGGTCGTCCTCCATCATGTCGTCAACGAACATCCCAACGTTGTCTCGATGCGTCACACCTTCGAGGACACGATGTTCGTGTATATCGTGATGGACTATTGCCCAGGGGGCGATTTGTTCACACGTATATCAGACGACAAGATGTTCTTCAGGAACGACGACTTAGTCAAGTCGGTGTTCTTGAAGATTGTGGACGCCGTGGCGTTCTGCCACGAAAAGCGCGTTTATCACCGCGACCTCAAGCCTGATAACATCCTTTGTTCGAAGGATGGTTCTCAGGTGTACGTCTCTGACTTCGGCCTGTGCACCAGTGGCCTGGTCAGTACGACGTGGGGGTGTGGATCCGCGCCCTATATGAGTCCAGGTATGTTCAGTCGCATTTCAGTACAGTTTCAAATCAGACGCTAACCTTTTCCTCACAGAATGTGTTGGTAAGGATGCGGGCTATTTGCCTTACTCCAACCAAACCAGCGACATCTGGTCTCTGGGTGTCATTCTGGTCAACATGATTTCCAGTCGCACTCCCTGGCAAAAAGCGATCACGTCAGACGACTGCTTCTGCGATTTCTTGCTCAACGAGGACTATCTCCTCAGGATGTTACCCATCTCTGAGGAGGTGAACGCCCTCTTACGCAAGTTATTCACATACGAGCCCAGCGAGCGTATCGACCTGGATACGCTGCGCTCGGAGATCATTGCAATCCCGACGTTCTTCATGAACGACGAGGAGCTTGCGCGTGCAGGGGATTCTGTTCGGAGTGTTGCAGCTTCGCTCGGCGTCCACGTTAAACCCGCCAAGGGTGCGCAGACTGCCAAAAAGAGCGTTGTAATCCATAGCATCCCCATCAGACAACCCCGTGGTCCTCCACCGCGATGCGATGATCTCCCCGTGCCCTCGCTCGACATTACCGACGCTAATTCGAGCTCGCCGATGTCGAGTATGGGGCCGGTTACTCCGGGCTCGGATGCTGCTCAGCGCGAGACCTTCCTTCCTGAGCTGCAAAAGCAGCTCGAAGGTGTCGAGCTAGCAGGGTTGACCAAGGATGAAAAGATGCCGCGTGCGCCTCGTTTCAGGCTCTTTGCCCGGGCGTTGGCGGCATCTGTTCCTGTTCCTGCATCACGCTAGTCGTGGTATGGGTGAGTTTGGGCTATGCTTCGGCTTAGTCCAGACTTGTGTTTGCTCTGCACCATCCATGGGGCAACACAAAACCACTGTCTTTATTCATTATTTATGCGTCTGTATTGCGCCAGTCGTAGTCAGACAATATACCACCACTCATTCGGGTTACCAAAGCTTACCGCGTGAACTTGATGTCTTCGCCCGATTCCATGAAAGGTGGATCCCTATCAAGGTGCGATACCGAATTAAACTATGCTTCGCGGTCCGCAAGGGACCCAGTCTCATGCATATCGATGGAGAGCTTCATGCTGTACTCAAATAAACCTTGAACCTGAAAAAGTGAAAGCTTAGTTATAAAGGAGTCCCATTTACGTGGAAAACTTACTCACTTACTCGTCAAGAGACGCAGTGTCCTGAAGACAACGAAGTCGAAACCGATATCCAATAGCCTGAGGGGGCGCAACTTGATTCGATCAATGTGCTACAGAGGTATTACAAGGTGCCAGAGTGGGATTGCATGACAAACTGGACGATAGGGGGTTGGTTCCATAGCGATGGCAAAACGGGACAATGGTGCAGCGATGTCGAATGTGCGAGTACGAAAGATGCAGGATGCGAAAAGGCGGTACTTGCCACGGAGAGTATACTATCCACTACAGGTGAATAACAAACAGAAGGCATTAAACATAAACAGTGGTAAAGACCAGAACATGAAAACATAACTCGTTATGCGAAAAACGGGATGCGATGATGCGGGGATGCGGGGATGCAGGAAAGCCGTGACATGGATATGCAGATTCGAGAGCGAATTGGGATGGGATGGACGGAGAGGTGGGTTTGTGTTGTGATATGATGCGAATAACTAGTCGGGGATTCCACGAGAACGAAAGAGAACGACGAACGAACGAAAACTGGTACGATTCTGAGTCGAGTCCTTGAGCTCCTTTGTCCTTTGTGCATAGCTCGGAAACTCGGAAAATGCGGGTAGCGAGAAAAACGGATCAACGATCAAGGAAAGTCGGATAGACGTTTGATAAGAGCTTCGACGATTTGGGTATCGACGCCAAACTCTTTCGCAAGGTCGCCATAGGACTTGGCACCATTACCACTTCCACTGCTGGGAGCGACCGTGGTGTTGCCTTTTCGACTAGACTGTAAAGGAGCCACGCGCATGGAGGACATAGAGTCTGGGGTAGCCGATGACCTACGCGAGCTGATAGGGGAGGAGGTCGACTGTGGAAGCGCGGCTTCCAGTATATCTGAAAGCCTGCTCATCTGCTCAGCAGTGAAGGCTGAAGGAGCGAAGAGAGTGATCAGCACGTCTTCCAGAATAAAATTCATGCACAGAAAGTGCAACTGACCTTGACAGTCCATAGCAGCACGGACCACCTGAGTCATCAAGCTTGTCCACTCGGAGAAAGGATTTCCGTCGATTTTTGCTACAAGAGCGGTCACAGCAGCGTGTGTCATATCTGCCAACCCCACCGCCCGTTAGTAAGCATTGATTTCAAATTGGGAGCGACTCTAGATGATACGTACCGTAAAGCGTATCTCTAAGGTTACCAGACCAAAACACTTTGCTGTCGTCGTCGGACGGGATTTTCGAAAGAATGCTGATTAACGAGTGGAAGGGAAGGGAGGGGACCTTCAAGAATGGGCTCTATAGAGAGCGTTAGCGGATGTATATACATCAACTGGTGGACTTACGTCTGGAGACCGGATAAGATGGAGAAGTGACTTGAGCTCGGCGTCAGAGATAAGCCCGTGCTGCAGAGCCGCGATGACCCGCTCGTTGTCTAGCCCAGCGAGGGACGGCCTCGCGCCGTCAAAGGAACCTTGCCAGGAGGGGAACAACTGCAAGCGTATGTTAGGTATCAATTTAAACTATGAGTTTGAGTCGATATGCCTACCGATCGCATGAGCTCCTCTTGGTTGCTTCTGGTGACGGTAACGCCGCGAGCACGTTTGCCCTTGCCGAGTACAGAATTTTGTGAAGTCCTCAAAGCAGCTTTAGCAGCGTCTGCGCTGGCCATCTCCACAAAGGCATGGCTCAAAGTTTTACCCTTGCGATCGAGCAATACATGCACTCGCTCGACAGGTTGTTTGAGCCATGCAATGATGGCGGGCGGAGTGATGTCCTGCAATGCATCGTTAGAGTGGCCATTCAAGGACTGTGACAAACGAGAACATACCCAAGGAACATTGTCAATGCGAAGAACAGCACGATCACCAGTGCGAGCAGAATTGCCTTGCGAGCGTCCAGCCTTACCACCGGAGACGGGAGTCGAAGATCCCTGCGCTCTGTCGATGAAATCTAGGAAGCCAGAGTCCAGAGGCTCCGGCATGAACGATCCCATCTGAGGCGGCGGTGTCTTCAGATGACCCTCTGTGTTGGGCAAGCAAATCTTCTGCAGTTTGAAATCGTTGACCTTGGCTTTGCAAACAGCGCACTCCATATCCTTTTCTCCCACGATATTCAACGCGCTCGTCAGACACCCTGAGCAGAGAGGATGAGTGCAGGGGTCTAGGATAGCAAGCGATCCACTGGAGGATCCACAGACAGAACATGCAGGTGAACTCGGCGGGCTTGGAGGAGGCGCTGCGCGAGGAGGCTCGAACGCAGCCAAAACAGGCATTGAATGGGCTTCCTGGTACATCTCAGATAGTTCAGACATATCGAAGGGATCTTGAAAATGCAGTGGAAGAGTCTGTGATTGTATGCGGGCAGCCATCGCAGAGGAGGGGAAATCTTCAAGGTACGGCATATACTCGTCTTCGTCGATGTCGCACAGATCGGAGACCTGAGGAAAGAAGTAAAGGTGTTCAAATACAGCGCCGTATCAACAAGCATAATGCAGAGCATACCTGTCCGAAACCTGGCCTACGACGAGTTTGGGCGGGATCTGTCACGGTGCCGCGGAGTCGGAACTTGCTGAGAAGGTCGGGGTTTGGCGGCGGAGTGTTGAGGAAAGCCGGGGACAGCGCAAACGACTGGGCTCGGGGGCCGCGTGCGGGTGTCGACATCTGCACTGGACTAGCAATGGGACCCAGACTCATGCTGGGAGCCTGAGGAAGTGCCTGGGTAAATGCACGCGCACGACGCTGGGTGGACAGGAATGGCGCGGGTAATAGGGCTATGATGGCGCTTAACGATGGGCAATATGAAGTGAATGTATGCGCTCACCTTTGTCGGTAGCGAAGAAGCTCGAAGTATCGAGATCCACATCGCCATCGTCTGTATAGCAGTCAGATACAAGCAAGTAATCCGTGAAAAGCAGCATATATGCACCTTCATCGTCCGCAAAACGCGAATCCTCGTTTAGTCCGACTCGGATGCCGTGTTCGTGGGCGCGATTGCGCCAGTTGTCTGTAGCATCGGCAGTGCTTTTCCTGCCCTTCGCGTGAAAACTCTGCTCGGGTGATAGGGAAAGACTGTGACGTCTGTTCGCTGCCGCAGACGAAGGGGTAGCTAAAGACGAAGCTGTGGAGGTAGAGAAGGATCGGATACTGAGAGGGGTATACGGTGATGCGAACGATGCGGCGGGGGTATACGGAGAGCTCTGAAGCTGTCGATGCGCTCGCTGCATAACCCGCTGCGGCGTCGCGGGCTGTGTGCGGTCAGACTTGCTGCGAATGACGGCCGGTGAAGTCGGTGCCGACGCTGGAACCGCCGGGTGTTGCTGCTGTTGCTTGGCCATTCTCTTGTCGCGTGTAGGGTGCTGCTCGTTGTCTTGATATGTGTTTCGTGTCCGGGAGTCGTGAAGGAGGAGGGCGGCGTCGTCGTCGGTGTCGTCGTGGTTGTGGTTCAAACAGCCCTTCCACGCGAGGCGTGGGAACATTCGGGCCCAAAACTTGGATCGCGAGCATCATGTGACCGTGCTCGCACGAAGGAGAGCCTGGAGAGGGCAACCGTCAACGCCGCGTAGCATCAATAGTTGGGTACGAACTTGGTCAGAGCCGCATACGTGGAGGTCTATGGGATAAGTGCGTATTTGTGGAAATGATAAATTCAGGAGAACATACCGCGAAGACACTCAGGCGAAATGAAATCAGGAACTGGAGTTTGAGCGCTTAGATGGACGGAAGAGTCCCAATAAGGCTATTGTTGTATTCAGCCGATATTTATGAAGGGCCACTTAATACGACGTGTGTATCTTTGTATACACCTGAGTCTCACGGCTTACCGTGGTTTCATATGATGCCGTGATATTTTAACTCTGAGGCAGGTGCTGACCTTACGAGGCACCAAGTAGTACTTATACAGTCATTGCCAGTGCGTCACAGGCCAAGAAGTCAACTAGATTTATCAAGTATGAAGGAATCATGTAGGGGGCATGATTTCAATTGTTTTGTGCACGGAGTAGTCTATGAGTACTGACTGATATGTTCTATTTAAAGCTCTGTTTCTCTCCGGGTCTGTAAACGCGTTATTCTCATGCCTCTCTCATGAGTAGTATCATCTACTCGTGGTGATGAATGGTCAGATATAGATAGCTAACTCACATCAGTATGCAATTGAACTCTAATGTAGAGGGTTACAGAAGCCCGGGCTTCAAGGAAACTCTCAGCATGCCAGCATCTACCAACGCACAACGCCCACATCCGAGCCTATCTTTGGTAAAGGAGTGTCAATAATACCCATACTCTTAATACTGCTTTGTACATGCGTTCAACATACAATAGAGGAAATGATCATGAGCAACATCAAATAAGTATCAAACTTCAGACAGATTGCAGCATCGTCGACTCGTAAATATTGCTCTTCGTGCACATTGGGGCAGTCTCCCCAAATCATACTACTCCCGCCTTGACTGTCGTATCTAAAATGCTCGAGTCGGTAGGCTCACCAGTAGAATGCCCATTCTCTTCCTAAGTACAGGGACATTTGTAAATATATGGTGTGCTAGTATCCGAAGTAAATGCGCACTTACCCAAGCATCCGAAGTAATCTTGGTCTCTCTGAAAACTTGGACCGTAGTCTGAAAGTTGGCCATCGTCAGTATCTCAGTTACGTCTACTACCATGTCTAATCTTACCGGGGAGCGAGAGGTACGGCTATTTGACAACGCAGTGAGCTGCAGAGACATCCCGTTTTGTGATACCGCATTTCGAATGCTGTTCCTAGCGTTCAACCTGTCCACCGTACGATAAGTTAGTGACATAAGATGATTCTGTTATGGCACATACATAGTGAGCATTGATATGGCATATACTAATGACAATGATAGATATCAGCACGATGGAATGAGTAATGTGGTATAGAGTCCCATGCACTCACACTTGGCGACTATTTGTAGGACCCCGCTGTATGCGGCGGAGGTCTTCGCTGTATTATACTGCAGCACAGTCAAGCCGTGAGTAGCAGAAAGAAGGGAAAAAACGACCCAAAGATCTCACCACAATGCAGACGATAACAGAGGCTATCCTGTCGACGGATCATTATTATATAAATCAAACTTACGATAACTTCATACTTACACTGTCAGAGCACCAGCGGTGATGGCGGAGTACGTCAGCATCAAGAGGATATGTTTAGTGCTCCTGCTGCGTGATGAATGACTTTGATTCATTGGTCAGCGAGTTACTCTTACCTCGCATGTGCGAATGCACGGCTTTTGGTGTTGAAATGGTACACCAGCAGAGCAGCAATCGCAGCGTCGACAACGATATTGAAGCTGTATGTCAAATTGGCATACAACTGCGAATGAAACCCGAAGCCATGAGTGCAGTGCTGACAATGTAACGACGAGTAGAGAGACTAACTGAAAATCCCTTTGCCGACACCAGTCCAGCCCATGTATCAGACGTACATCTGCCATGTGGACAAACGGCGGAGTTGAGTGATTTCACTCTGGTAAGCTCTTTAAACCACTGTCAGGACTCACGTATACGCAACTGATCCTAGGTTGGGGGTAATCGACGTCAACACGGCGAATAGTATTTGTACATACTTCAGCGATGTCGATGAAGTGTGACTTACTGAAGCCGATACCTAAAGTCGGGTAAGTGAACCGTGAGCACATTCAAGTCTCCCGACAAGTGAATACTAACCGATACGAGCTGCTTCCACAACGAGCTAATTTTCCGGTCAGCAACGCAAGATGATCAACAGTCTCGCATATCACGGCGCTCACCAGAACAAGGAGAATGACCAAACTTTGACTGACTGTCCGCACAATAAATGCCAATCAGTTACGCCAATCTTTTGATGTGGCGTTCTGTACTCACCTTTCCAGAGCCTATAGATGTAATATCTGAGCACAATATTCAGTTAGTAGTAATCCTATTATTGTCCGCGTCGTTTTATGACTTACAATTGTACAGTGATGCCAATCATGTGCTAGACGAGCGGGTCTGGATTAAGCGGTGGCAGCCATTGTAAGGTAATGTCAAACTCGCCTCCAAGAAGATGATTGCCTTGAGTTATCAGTGGAGATGCCAGTGTCGATATTTCAGGAATCCGTGTACTATAATCATGTTGAAATTACGCACTGCAACACTCCTAAAAAAAATCAGAGAGATGCAATAATGAACAGAGATTACACACCATATAATGGTCAGCTCTTTGGCTGGTTCCGTAACAAAGAGGACGAGGTACGAGTAGAGCATGTGCATGCATGCAGCAGCGTGCAAAGATTCCAGTACACTATAACAATAATGTCAGTCCATGGTACATGCAGTTGAATACGAGGGAAACGTACCACAGAAGAAGAACCACCATTTTGAGGGCAAGAGGGTCACGATACGTGGCGAAGTAGTGATAGACCTGAGCACAGAAGATACCATACAGTCTATGTGGCGATGAGAACGAAGACTCTGAGAGGACGAGGATGCAGAGGCTTACATGAATACAAAGAAAATCAGAATAAAGAATGACCCAAGGAAAGACTCGATAGTGAAGCCCTCCATGGCGGGGGCCTGGATATCGATGCGGTGATGATCTAGTGAAAACTTGACTGCCGCTTATATCACTTTCGAAAGCTATGAAGTGGGATGCATAAGTTAAATGTCCCGAGGCACTGCCGAATGATGGGCGTGCCAGTAACGTTAAACACCGTGGCTTAATCTCGAGGGCTCCAGCACCTATCCCTCGGCGAGGCAGTACCGCACCCGATGCCGATTCTCTCAGGCCATACATCGACAGTAAAATCGAAGTAGTTTTAAAGTTGATAGCAAGCGGCGACGCACTGATACGTGACTGAGAAGCAACCTTGAAGATGCACCTATCTGATCTCCCAATTCATTATGAGCTGTGCATTTTTATGCTCTGGACAACGAGAAACGCGCACCAAAACGTCCGAGTCGTCAATTAACTTCGACTGCCATGGACCGCATGCCACAATCAACGAGGTATGATCACGTTTCGGTAGAAGTGTTTTGTTGTGCTCTTTGCGTAAGGAACTATCTGCGGGGTAAGTACAGTGAACCTGGCGGCATCGTGCTTGACTATGTTGCCCAAGGGGGCCACACAACCCAATCGGAGCTCTGCTCATAATACTGCTCGCAAATTATACTTCGCAGTAGTCCACCAGCAAGGGTTTCACTAAGACGTTCCATCATTTCATTAAAGTGCATGGAAACACATCTTCGCGGGGTACTCGCTCTAAACGCTGCAGCTTTGACGGCGGGCGTGGTTTGGGCGCTTATTGCAGTGAAGGCTCAGCGCTCAGCGCTCAGGCTCTATCATTCTCCAAAGCTTCCATTAGGGGAAGCTTCACGCATCGCGACGGGCTTGCTTTCTATATCTGTATGATGACAATAGATATAAGTAGATAAATCGCGCGCCTGAGACACAGTTACTGCGCACTTACATACGGTAAGCAACGTCCGGCGAGTACTCCGAGCTCAGGCAGTGACAGAATATTATGTGAGAGTTTGAGTTCAATGAGACGGCATGGGGTGTGAACGTTGTGAACATTTATGATGTGTACTGTAGAATACTGCTACTTCCATCATTCACGTCAATACAAAATTAGAATGCTCAGTACCGTCTCACTCAGCTCTGGTCCAGCCAGTGTGCCGTGCCGGTCGTATTCTTGAAGGCTGCCCGGCATCATGATGCGCTCAGTCTGCTGTAAAGCCGTGTACTTTGCCTGGATTCTATTATGGGTAGTCATATAACATACGGCAATTTGCATCACTTACTAGTACTTCATCTTGGTATTGAGCACTTACGGAAGGCTCTTCCCTTTGGTCTCAGGCTGCCAAACCTCCTGGTACGTATCCTAGGTTAATTGAGACACGTCCGAAGAGCCCAAGGCATGCAGTGACTCGGAACATGATAGCTCTATATGGGCAATGCGAGAGCAATGCCAGTGTCGCCAATTTGTATCGGTCGTAATACTGGTCTGAGTCGAAGTTGATATTAATTGGCAGATCTGATCATGAGAGCCTCACTGGCAGACTCGAAGCGCCCTCCTATCATCCGTGATTCTCACAGTGATCACGTCCGCGAGAGTACACCATTGCTCTAAGGTTATTCAGCCATGATGGACGATAGCCTGGGGGTGCTGTTTATAAGTAACTTAGATACTGCCACCCGACAGAATCAAGTTTCTTTCGAGCAGTTTTTTTCGCTCAGGTCAAACATCCGAGTCCTAGACCTCGAGCGCTGCGACACTCTCGGGGTATGCCCAGGCCCCTATGTAATACACAAACAGAAGGATGGAAAACCGTGTTCGATATCACGTCGATCAAGAATCGTGTGTCTACGATATATTTACGAAGGCCCATGCACTGACAAAGCCCTCATTCTAGTGCTACCACCGTGATCTCAAGCTCGGAAGTCATCATACACAGACCTGGATATCCTGATCAGAATCGACGAGAAATCTCAACAACGGCACGTTATATGCAAAGTAACAAGACAATGTGAACTCTGGGACATCAGATGAACCGGTTACAATCATGGATACTACTCTGTCTTGACCTGCTCTTCGAGCCACTCCCAGAGCTTCTTGCATGATTCCACATCATAAGCCTCACTTCTGGCTCTCCCAAGCCGCGCCCATGGGACCAGAAACTGTATAAGGGCGGAGAAATCAGCCCGTTGTATTCCCATACTCTCGCACAGCCTACCTCTCCATTATACTTCAATGCCTCAGGCATCGTTCCGGCGTAGAGTTGAGTCAATGCTCCAAAGCGGATGGGTTGCAACGTTATGACATCCTGTTAGATCTCTTATCAGGCCTTTAGGTTGTATTGAAATGATAACGATGTTACTAACGACCAAGAAGTACCCAATCTTGTAGATGTGATCATGCGTGTTTCTGTAAAGGTCCGTTTTGATGTTGCCTATACATTGATGTCAGTTACTTCACCTTGGAGGCCTTATGATATCTCTGATAAATCGGAAACATACCGGGATTCACTGCAATGGACAGGATGCCCTGGTCACCATACCTCCGAGCCACTTCTCTCGCTACCTGGATATTCGCCTACCAGATAATATTTGTTGAAACGAACTTTAAGCATGGAGTGGGTTACTTACGAACTTGCTTTGAGCGTAAAGTGTCGATCTCCACAGTTTCCTTCTTGCAGGTCCGTCCTTCAATGTGTTGTACCTGACCGTCTCAAGATAACACACGATAGAGGACGTCGTGATGACTCGCGCGTAGTGGTCTGGTGATGTCTCTCTGCCCTTTAGCAAGGCAGGCATCAGGAGCTCGGTCAGATACCAATGACCTGCCCATTGCGCTGAGTACGCTGAAGATCGATAATAACCCAAACTACTTACCGAGAACGTTCGTGCCGAATGTCAAGTCGTATCCATCCGCGGTAAGCTGGTCGATAGGGTTGAACAGGACGCCGCTAACAACCACGAGCATGAATAAACTTTGAGTACAACGACCGTAGTTGGGAAGGTGCTCACGCATTGTTGAAGAGAATGTGTAGTTCCTGCTCTTTGCTGCACAGAGTGTTAGTTTGAACACCGTATAGTCGGATAGTTGATGGTGAACGCACACCAAGAACTCTTTGGCACATCTTCGTATAGAGGCAAGATCTGCAAGGTCGAGGGTTAGGAATATAGCCTCGTTTCCAGTACTTTGCTGAAGCTCTTGAATAACTGGGTGTGCCTTTGTTTCGGACCTCCCCGCGATGTATACCTTAGCATGCCTCATAAGAAGAGCCTGCGGCGAGACATTAGAAACAGTTGACACGGCTATTCAGCAACACCTTACCTTCACTGTTTCCCTCCCGATCCCTGAATAACCACCTAATGGTTTCCGCATCAGCGGCCGCATACTTAAACCAGGCATGTTTGTGGCTCGTCATTCTGACCTGTGACAATGCACACACGTCCAGTTAAGTCCGGGACATCTTCGACGCTGAACGTTGGGCGCGGGGGGTACAGCTGCGTGAAAACTGAACGAGTAGCGTGTATGAACTCGGCGAAGCGCATGGTGACGGGAGTTGCTGAGAGGGTACAACTCGAGAGGCATCTTCGCTTAGACTTTATACAAGGCGTGATGCAGAGCCTGACTGACACGCATGCCACTCGTGTTGATTATTACAGCCCTGCATTCCATCAGCTCTGTACGCTGACAGGAGGCTATAGGGAGCCAGACCTCACTCACCCACGAACTTCATACCAGATAGCATACAGCGCTGGGATGAGCGCCGATGGAAAGACGGTCCTGAAGATGATCTCTTGTCGGCTTCGGAGAGATGATCAAGAGATGGCTTGTCAGGAAGCACTCTTCCAAAATGCCCGTCCTCGTACTGTGAGTCTGAGACTGACATTTGCCATAAGGTTTTCCGGCCATAACCAGCGCCTTGCTTGGATATCTCCGATCAGGTTGACTTCGCTGTCTCTTCGTACCCGGGCCTCGCATATTCCTTGAGTCTGACAGAAGAACAGCACCGTACAGTGCGAACTGTAAGTAACCGATGCTAAAGTAAGTTGTTTGCATACTGTTCCATAAATTGCATGTGATGTCAATCCTCTCAGGCAACCGGGCAAACTTGGAGGACTACTATTCCCATGCTTGATCACTAAGGAATCCGATTACCTTGTGCTCGAGTTGCCACCTATTGACTCAAGGATGAGCACGATAGTCACATACCTTGGGTATGGGCGAAAAGCTGTGGCGTAGATATGAAAACACGCAGATATATCCAGTGAGATCGGGGGTATTTTTTAGTTTGCACTGCGGTATCGGGAATCGACACTATGCAGAGTGCGCATAAACTCGGTGAGATGCATGACAGAGTAGAAGCGACGACGGTACCATTTCAGTGTATCACTTGGTACATGATGGCAGCTAACATATGCATTGAACAAACGCTGCTCTCGGCAATAGACCGCTAAAACTTGTGCCTAGCCCAAGGGGCTCCGAGTCACGACTGTTGGAGAAGATGTAGTTCTTAACGACGAGCGCTGCCCGGATCGACGTCGTCTGTTATTTCTATGGTCAACGATTCAAGGTAGACTCGGAATCGTAGGCCAGTTTTGTTCAACATGACATCAACCTGTGGAATGAGTGATATCGCCGGTCAGATTGTGTTTGAGGCTCTGGCTTCACCTGCTACAGCCTAACTGCACTTCGTCGAGTTCAACTTCAACGTGTATACGCTACGACTTAAGTCACATAGATTAACCGTGACCAGAGATTCACCTGCTTGACCGACGGCGCACAAGATATATAAGCAGCATTTGCACTGATACATGTCAGACATACCGTAGTGTTAATAGCCAGCAACCTCTGAGTCGGTAGTCGCGATCTTTAGTTACGAAACCGCGAAATCATGATGCAAGCTCAAGTTCAAATCGAAGTTCAGCGCTCAGCGCTCAGCGCTCAGCGCTCAGCTCTTAGCAGTAGGAGAGCGTGGGAATATATCGTTCGGATTGTACACCTGGTACAGCTAAGTCACGCATTTGGGTGCATGATGCATAACGAGACAAAAGCTCATGCCAGTGACGGCGCGGGTACACGAGCTCCCAGCTAATGACAGAACGTGATTCACGAAAGATGCTTATTATGAGCCGACTGAGCCGACTCGGATTGCTACTGAAGCAGCACTCAGGCTGCGAGGCATGGTAAATACTGGCATCGTCACACAGCCTATTTCGAGGGACGATCCTATTCATCAAAGCCGACGGAGTACTATTCAAGCACAAAGATATGATTTTACTCAGATAAGAAACTTGAATGAAGTTGAAATTTTATCATATCTAATCCATGATTCCAACACCGTTTCCAAACGCAATCCCAAAGCACTTACACCAAATACGACAACTTCAACGCCCCCCCCCTCCCCCCTAGTTCTTTTGCAGGAGGTTCAGCCTGAGAGGCCCACCGCAGTTCTCATTAGCTATAGCATTCGAGTTGTCAGTCATGAATCTGGCGGGAGGAGGTATAGACTGCTCACGATTTCCAGCACAGGTCACACTGCACTCGTACCAGGTCCTTGCCGTCGAATTAGCTCCATTCACTAGAGAATTTCCCTGCGAAATCCAGGATATCAATACCTAAAATATTTTAGAAAACTAATGCACTTACGCAGTAGCACTCATCGCCATATTCTACACCAGCGAGCTTGAACCCAAGACCACCACAATAGTTGGCGCATACCGTTTTGGTCATGGTCGAGTTTGTGGTAGACGCCCCAGTGAGGGCACGACCGTTTGTTCCCTCTGCAATGCAAGCAACCTCGGACCAGCCGCTAGGCAAAGGAGGCTGAGCATTGATGAAGCCAGGCGTGGGCCTCGGAGGATCACATGTGGGTTTGGGGCCGGTACCAACCCACATGGGGTTGCAGCCGGGGAGCTCGGTAAGAGGTGCAGAAAGAGAACCAATGGGTTCGTCGACGATTTCTCCGTCAATCTTACAGGCAGAGGCAGCGTTGTTGTTGATCAATGGTTCAAAGACAGGGCAATCTAAGCAATGAGGTTGTTAGGAATGTCCACGCGAAATCATACTAGAGGTGACGTACTCTCCAGAATACCCGATACATCCCCACACGTATCGAGAGCGGATTGTAGAACCGTCTTATTCGCCCATCCGTCAACGAAGTCTCCATGGAAGCCGAGGCCAGTGTCGTCGCCGAATGACCAGACCCACGCGCCGGCTTTGTATGGGAATTGATCGACGCTAACAAACATCTCGTAGAACAGACTAACGAGCTTGACTGGATGAGTCGATGGACAGGACCCGGTATTATAGTTCTCAATTGGATATGCCATATGGGACTTGTGGTCGGGACTGTCGAGATTTACGCCATCCCAGCAGGTGGGGAAGAAGACCTGTGCTCGCATGCCATCGGGGCACTGGTGCGGGAAGAAGTCTGGTCTTTCAGCTGAGGGGGGTGAAGTTAGCGTTCGAGACAAAACAAAATAGAATCCTGGGAAGCATTACCCCAATCTGGGTCGCCGCTGTGGTCGTTATTGTAATCTACGCAACGTGGTTAATAAAATAATCAACACTTTGGGCAGAGTAACGTACCGAGACAAACGTAGCTGATAGCCTGGTCTGCATGATTGCTGGCATTGTTGACGCGACGAAGAGGGTCCCCAGCGAGCATCTGGGAAGGTTTAGCAACATCCCAGTCAGGGTGGATAGCCCAAGACTCACACGCAAGCCAGTCGGGAAGGCGTGGACTTTATCATTGTTGGGTCCAGGACGCGCCAGATAGTATACATTGAAGGTATTGGCTATATAACAATGTTAATATCGTTTCCAGCCATATAATGGGCGATTAAAGTACTCACGGATCGGAGTAAACGTGTTTGCGTCTAAATCCCTATAGTAGAGCTTGGGCTATTGGCCCGATTTAATTAATTTGTTTTTTGAAGCTTTAAAGTGTTGGTTCTTACCGTCCAGTAGTTACTCTTGTCCGTAGGCACGGGTATCGTGGTACATTGACTTGTGATTAAATCGTCGTAATTGTAGGTGGCAGAGAATCGACTTCCACCAGCAATCTGCAGCAGACGTAATGAGCAACGTTAATGGCTACGAGAGAAGGGGTATCTTTACCGAGTGGAGGTGCGAGGACACGACGCCAGGAGAGATGATAGAGTCCAACCTAGTATCCACGATAGGTCGGACCCCGCCGAAGATCCAGAAGGTGGCGGATGCGAGCGGAAGGGCTGCAGGAACAGCAACTGCGAGAAATCCAAAATAGCGATTGAGATGCATCCTGAGTAATGCAATGAAGCAGGTGAAGTTCTGAGTTCGCGAATGTCGAGTCGCTGCTCACCTCGAGGTATCTCTTGTGTGCTTTTATACTCACAGAAGAAAATGTATTTCAACATCAACGGGGGATTCGCGGACAAGACGTTGGTCCTACTCTCGCCGTAGAGCAACTCACGAGTGCAGAGACCAGGTGGTCTTACCCAAAACGACGCACGCGGGTGAACTGACAGCATCGCATCGCTCATCAGTTAGTGAGCAGCGGTGGAGAGCGTTCTAGGGATCTAAACATAGCATGAGATGTAGGCATAACAGTGACATTCTGATATGAGGAAGGAGACGTACGTCGCATTTGCTATATGTTCAGCAAGCCAATTTAGGGCTTCGCGCCGGTCAAGGTACATGTGCACACGCAAACCAGCGGACAGCCCACGAGAGTTTTACGCATGTAGTAAACCTGAGAAGAAGAGCTGGGCAATGTGAAGGTATTGCGACCGTAGTATTATCACATAGTAACAGACAATCTTTAAATGACACAGCGACTTGCTTGTGTAGCAGCCTGTCAGCTGACGAGACAATCCAGAGAGGAAGTATGAGTTAGTTGAGCGTACCTTGTGCAATCACCGAGAGTATATTCATCTTTGGCTTCGCAAACCACGCATCCCCCAAGGTTCCGTACCTAATACACACTTTGTCGCAGCACGGGATGTAGGCACCAATACACAGGTGAGAACTGTGGAGCTCATGAGAAGTGTTGCGATCCTCGTGGAGATATGAGCTCCGAAGATTTAGACTATCTAGTTCAAATCCCTACCATTAAAAGTGATGTATCGCGAGCATGATCTAAATGTACTCACACGTTTGTACAGCGGCCGTGTTTGTGATCTGATATGCTTAAATTGCACGGCAAATCTAGACAGAGGTAGATCTTTCTCGTGGTGGTAGCTAGAGGATAATGAAAGTTTACCATACATGGCGACCAGCATCCTTGAGTTCCGCTCGCCAAATGACAAATAGGGCAAGAATTTGGCTTAAAGACAACGTGGCGCGATTCGGAAAAACTGAATTTGATATACACCACGGACATCAGTACCTCGACGCAGGACATAGCTAACCAGAAGTTGCAAGTATCTTACTAGAAAGATTATGTGGCAATTGGTAGTGCCGATTTCAATAAGATAGCGATACAGCTAGTAGCATAACCAATTCAGCTAGATATGTGATAATCTCAGCGCAACTCGAAGGCTCCTGGGAGACAGACTCACTAGAACATACAATTCACTGGCTGAAATTGAGTCTGTTGCGACCGAGATAGTGATCTGCAGTGAGGACATGTGGTCAATGCGCGAGAGGTGTTACGTGAGTCAAAACATACGGTGGCTAGAAGGCGCTGTGACTCTATTTGTAAAGAGCATTAGAAAAGCCCTTCTTTATCCTATTCGAGCCTTATAGCGCTGCATCCGAGTCACTAGCAGCATGATTCGTGCGACACCCGTCGGATTGGCTGAATTGGTCACGCTGTTGTATAAGGCACCTATGGCGAAACCGGACGACGCATTCTTCACATCAAATGACATACAGCTGATACTCCCTTCGAGATGGTCTTGTCCGAGCCCCAGAGGCGTAGGTCAGGCAATGTCCTTGGTTTCCGAAAGGCAGGCGACTTGGTCGCGTGTTGGACTGTAGCATATGTCTTGCCCTGTAGAGCCATCTACTCACCATCTTTGCTGATACGAAGCAGTGTGCATGAATAGGCGGAACGGCGAGCACTCCGTGTATTTCACGGCATATGTGCTCACATGGCTACGTTGTTCACGACCATTGGTAGTTAGTTATTGCATCGAACCATCCATTTTGTCGCATCAAGCACAAACTCAGACTCCGTAAGTAGAAGGATATGATTTGAAGATACGGGTAACATTCAGTCCGGTTGATTCTGCGGAAGAAAGCACGCGTCAGTACATCTCGTGATATCATGTGCAGCAAGATGTCTAATACCTCTAAATGGGTCCTTTCTCAGCACCGTTCGAAGACACGGTAGAGGTCGGGCAGATTGGCAACCTGAACCACGTCACGGTCAAGTAGAGTTCGAGGGGGCGTCATGTACTTCGCCATGGCAGGGAATAGCAAGTGCTGGATCTGCCACCGAACCGCGGTTACCGTGGTTTTCTCGCTTTCAGATAGCTCGGCCTCTCCGGAGTCAGTTGACGTATCGCAGAACAGCGGCTCGGGGACGTAAAAGTATGCGAGCTCCCGTAGAAAGCTCTCGAAGCATTCGGCCTCGGAGTGCCAGTTGACCTGAGCGCTTATATTCTCAGCATCTCACACGCTACGTCATCCTGCCTGTGGCAGATGCACTCACTTGAGGACCAAGTCGCATCAAGAACAGAGGCAGTTTGTCGAGATTTGGGACGTAGCCTTTCAAAAGAAGGGGTAGGCTGTTCACCAACCCTCCTTCCGTAATCTCCAGTAAGAAGTAGTCGCGTAGCATTTCGCGCCTCTTCATGATGATGCCTACGATTTTCTGCAATGATCGGTTGAAGTGAGTGAAGATATATCATCCCCAATGGTCTAGTGGAAGGATACTAACATCAACGATTTCCTCTTTGCTGAGCCGACTGTTCTCCGTCCCTTCTTCGGCGCTGACCGCTAGCTTCACTAATTTGCGAAGAGATGGCGCCGGTTCCAGTTTGATTCTGCTGAAGCTACCGAACTGGATGAGACCAAGCTGATAAAAGAATTCTTCGCTTTGCGCAGGTGAATACGGAATGTGATCGGGAGTAACATCATAAAGCATACCAAAGGGCACCGTGGTTGACGAGATATAATTTCTTGGAATGCTGTATTAAGGATAAACATCTCCCGAAGTCTACAATACCGACGAAGATGTGCTTCTGAAGAATTTCAGTCAGTTCTAGTTGTATTAAAGTCAGTCATGTGCTTCAAATTCATAAAAGCCTGTTACCTTCATGCTTGTCGCTATACATGGTATCCCTCAGCTCTAGAACAGTTCCAAGATTGCACTTCGACAGGGGAATATCGGGAACTTTAATTGTGGGACGGTGTAAGTATGCTTCTGCTGAGGGAATTTGAGACGGGTTCAAGATCGGAAACATGGAATCAAGCGTGCGGTCTTGCTGAGATGTCCGCACTTTGTGATGCGACGGGGTCTTCTTTGTTCCTGACGTTGTCAAATACATCAGCGTGGGGTATGAGGACAGACAGCATGCATATTACCAGTGTTGGCAGGTGTGGAAGGTCCACTTTGCTCGCTGCTTCCACTATCCTGGGCCTCGTCAGCGATCTCCTGCTCTCGTTCTTTTCCCTTCGCCCTGTCTTTAGAGATGAGGGTCGCCGGAATAACTCCACCAGTCAACAAAGTCTAACGGAGAGCTCAGCAACAAGAGTAGTCCATATTGTGGCGCAAACTTACTTGGTATTCGAATGTCTTAGACTGATTCTGGCTGACTAGAACATTGTGAATGGTATCGGATATGCGCTGCGTAATGCTCTCCTCGTTGAGAAAGTGGACTTCTCTCTTAGTAGGATGCACGTTGACATCAATAGAGCGCGGATCAATCTCCAAACTGATGCCAGGGGTCAGTAAGAAACAGGCGACTTGAATACTAGTGCGTACCTGAGGTAGAGAAAAGGACAGGTGCCTTTGGGAAGGATATTAACATAGATGGCCTCTAATGCCTTCTTCATGCGGGAGGACTCAACCAGGCGATCTGAGCGACCCGGGTGAAAAAGGTCAAATGACTAGCACGGCAGCAATTGGCGTGACATACGATTAATGAACAAGAGGAACACAGTCTTCTTTGCTTGATAATTAGGATTAGTGAAGTACGCTTCGGCAGACCACTTCGTGGAATTGTCGTCGTCTACATCCATGCTTTCGTCCCCATTGTCCGCAGAAGGATCAACCTCTGCGTGGAGAAGGTCCTTCGCAATAGTTTGACCATACGTATGCCGTATAGTGTTTTTGACCGATGATCCCGACGGTGTGGTAAGCTCGGGAGCCGCTGACCCTGACTATCGAATAGTTAAGCGATCATGACGCAGCATAAGGTCGTCAATGAATGCACAATTTACCTTTTTGCATGAGAACGATACATGTGGATTATGAATAGCATACTTAGTTACCACATCAAGAATTCGGGAATACTCCTCGGACGAGCCTCTAAGCGCAGATAGACGAGCCGGGGTATTGTAGAACAGATTCTCGACCTGCATGCGATGAGATAGGTAATGCAGCAGAAGAAGGCACGTACGGTTATGGTCGTGCCATCGTTACCCGCGCACGCTTTGGGCTCCAAGGGCGCGCCATCTTTAACTACCATGGCACCATCGGAATACGAAGCTCTAAGAAGTTTACGATGTTACAGTGATGGTTCGGGTAGCTGAATACGACACGTACTTCCATGCACAAGTGTCTGACTTCGTCTTCGTGATAACAGTCAGGTTGGACACGTATGAGATTGAGGCCAAAGCTTCGCCCCGGAAACCGTAGGTCGTGAGCTTCTCCAAGTCTTGGAAGGCGGTTATCTTGGAAGTTGTGAATCGTTCTGCGAGTATTGGCAGATCTGCTTTCTGTTTGGAGTACATTTAGTGAGCAATGTTGCGTTAAGTCGACATGCCACACTAGTCACCCGTATACCACATCCGTTGTCCTGAATCTGTAGCAGCTTCATACCGCCATCCTTGACTGTCACGCGAATTGAGGTCGCTCCAGCATCCAAACTATTCTCAAGGAGCTCCTTAAGAGCAGACGATGGTCGATGTATGATCTAGAGCACGAATAAGGTCGATTGCAGTGCCTGAGAAACGAATTCACGAACCTCCCCTGCAGCAATCCGGTTAATAACAGCCTGTTGAAGGCGGCGAATAGGCTGTGGGCCTATTCCTGAGTCAGCCATTTTCGGTCTGAGTTGCAGCTACAACGTTCGCAGTGAAAGTAGAAGACAAACTGGTCATTTACGTTGAGAACATGCATGAAGTTAGCAGCACGCGTATACAGACGCGGTCAAGTCTATATGCGTGTAGACGCCCGCATTATCTCATCGAATATGTGGCCAAAACAGGAAGGTATTGTAATTCAACATACAATTCTGGCGGGACCAGCGAATCATTCTTAACAGTACTTTCACATCTTACAATCCGGTTAGAGCCAACATAATGTACATTGGAAGTACTGTCATGTGGAAAGTCCCGACTTTCGTCTCTGTAATCCCTCGCGTACCGCATCGCCGAAGTTGATTTCGAACAGGCCTGCTTTGCGGAGTTCTTCCAAGCTGGGCTCGTCCAGGTCCGCAACGCGGTCCGCAATAGCTGGGTCCTGAGAAAGCAGCCACGTAACCTGTAGGATTCCGGCACTGTCCAAATTCGCTGTGATTCGCGCTTTGCTGCGAATGAGAATGAACGAGACTAAGAGAAGGAGGCAGGATGTCGCGAGTCCAACGTAGAGCTAGGAAAGAGTTAGTAAATGCGTCTTTAGACCTCACATTACAATGCGCACAGGTACTTTGTTCAGCTACAAATGCGTGTTTACGGTCAGTATGAGTCTGGTCTTTCGACAGAAGTCTACACTCACGTTTAATCGAGACCTCAATGTCTGCACTGGAATGGTTGCCTCTCCTTGTAACGACTGGCTCACAGGCTGATTTAAGGGAAGCCTGTCTCCGTCCAAGCTGGCCGCTATCAGAATCAAATGAGGCCAGCATCCTAGATAAACTAGCTATTCGTGTTGACGTACCGTACCACAACATAGCCGCAACTGCTTGCGATAGGTACTGGTTGATGTCGCTCAACGAGACCGTAGCATTCGGCGTGGGATCTGTGAAAGCGAATCCGGTGTGGCCACCTAATGCACTGGCCTCCCCCGTGCTTCTGTCTAGAGGTGGTACAAGGAAACTTTGAAGATAACTGTTAAATGTCAAGCATTGTACTGAGTGATTGTGTAGGAGAGTACTAAAATTGTGCATACCCTTCAAAAGTGTTCGAGGTGTAACAAGTTCTGTTATCGTCTGTCGACACCGAGAGCCATGCACAATAATCTGAGTTGGCGCTAGGAGCATCACCAGGTAACGTCCCAGCCTGCGTGATGGTTAGAACTGTTGAGTGGAGTGGAATCCGTCTCCCGTATTCTACTCACGAGCATCAACATTGGGTCGTCAGTGGTCGGCGGCAGCGACCAGTCATGCCACGTTGCATCAGGGTAGGGTAGAGGTTCTTTGTCGAGAACTCCAGTTTCTGCGGATACACTGACGGTCACGTTGAGTGCAGCCAGGTTGCATCCAAGGATTTGCAGATGGTCGGTGACAATTGCTAGGGACGCATGATATGTTAGCATGTCATCAGTAAAGCAAAAACAGCGTTACGTACTAGAATTGCGCTGTCCGCCAGTGACGTGAGGATCAATGGTTGTCAGGCCATCAACGGTACCCGTGGTGTCAACCACAGGCACCCTGGCCGCGACCGCGATGGCAGGTGAGACTGCACTTCTAACCTTGATGCTTTCGATGGTGATAACGGAGAGAGACGGGTTCGCTGGTGGTAAAAAGCATCGTACGCTAGCTATTCCAATATAAATTGAACATACCTATAGGTATCAGGGCAGTTACTGGTAATGTATCTCCGTCTCCATTGGGGCTTGCTACGGTGACAGAAAACCCCTCTGGATCGCCTGTTGTAGTATCGGACCCAGTGGCAGGATGAAAGTTATCGGAGGTCAAAGGGAGGTTGCGAATCAATCCACAGTCGGCTTGGAACATAGTAGCGTTCACCGTGACGGTACCGGAGGCCCCGGCGACCGTGGGTATTGTATCGTAAATGGTGCTGTTCAGCAAGCCAGGTGTGACCATGCCGGGGTAGATCGCAAGTGTATTCAAGATCTCGTACACAGACGGCGGGAAGCTGCGTACAAATGAGTTCAAAGAACAATAATAGTGGGCTCATGTACTCACATGACATCTGCGTCATTTATCCCCAAGTTTTGGTTCCACAAAGGGATCGATCGTGCCAGTTTGGTGGGCTGAATAGAAGGAGTTGTGACGTTGAATGGTACCACATCGAATAAACTGGGCGTCGTGACATGGAAGACAAATATCCCCGTTAGATACACAGCGATGAGGATGATGCGCCATAAAGACGTCTTCAACTTGGCCTGTCGGTAGAGGGACAATAAGGAGGATCCAAGACCGAGCCACGCAGTCTGCTTGTCGTGCAGGGCGGAGAGACTCTGACGGACGTGGAAATCGCGCTTCAACGCCAGCTGCTGGGTAACCAGCACTAAAATGGCAGAGTATATCTGCGAGGTTATATACTTAGGATAAAGTGGAAGTACACCGCTAGTGAACTCAACGTACCGTTCCAATCACTTGGGATATGACCGTCACCAGAATGGACATCGTGTTCGACTCGTGACCGGTATTTACCGTGACCTCGTGCTCGTAATGGTGCGCGAGCACAACGATAAGTGCGACGTGAGCTAGAACGAGTATGACATGTAGGGCAACGCAGAAAATTTGTCCTCTAAGGCCTGACGAGGTCGAAAATCGTCGGGGCTGCATACGAGCAGAGGTTTCGTGTGTTGCGTCCCAATTCTTTGGAAGTTCGTCGACCGAGGTGCTTAAGAGGGGGTCCGACATGGCGATTCCACAAGCGAAATCAGCTCGTTGATTCGAGCACAGGCACACGCTTTAAAGTAGTCATAACGCATGGGATTGGTGCGGCCCATGACATAGTCTAGTCCAGGGTCCTGCAATAGAACAGGCGCATCAACAGCTTGTATGCCACCGAAATGATGAGTAGACCACTAGTAGAAACAATACATTCGTTATCTGATCATGCGGCATGTATGTCAGCAGGGAGGCTGCTACGAGAGAAAGAAGAGATGAGGGCTCACCGCGAAGCAGAAGGCTTCCTAAAGGGACTTTGATAAGTGCGAGCAAGTGCGCAGAACGAGCTGCGCCAACGGCCTACGGGAGCTTGAAACATCGTTTTTGACGCGTTAGCTGTACGAGGCTGTCTTATTTGACCATGTCTAAGTAATCGAGACTCGGAACAGGCTATCTTTATACTTTTGAGGTGGGAGTTTTGTGCACAGTACCGGCGCCGGCTAGCGCTACGACTCGGATATGAGACGCTCAGAATCGAGTCTCTGGGTCATGCACTGCAGTCTACTGCAGCCCTTTGGTCACTGTAAGTGTTTCCGCATTTATGACTCGTCCAGGACTTCAATCATAGCCTTGCATTGTGTACAGAGCCGAGAATGCCAGTTGTGTCACCAGGTCGATTAGGTATTATACTAGTACATCCGTTTACGTCGATAGGTAGTTGCATGACAATGAGAAATGATAGCGCGATAGCAATCCGGGGAAACACATATGTAGAGAGCGAATATAACGGAGACTATGCAGTGGAAGTGGAAACGAAAGGATACGTTCAACGCAGAAACTGTGAGACAGAAGGAGAATCAAATTCGAATAGATCAGACTCAGTGTCGCTCGACGACGAGTCATCGGACACTTCGGAAGAAGTCAAGCCGCCCACGTCGAAGATGTCATGGAATGGTGTTTGCGGCTCCATACCAGTGTCGTTAGATTTCGCCAATATAGCGGCCACCCTTGCTTCAAGCTGCCTATGGGCCGCTGGCACCACTCTCGGTTCCTCCTGGAAGAAGCTACTGAGCTCATGCAAGTTCTGCACCAGGCTCCCGAGATTGTCATCCATCGGCTCTCCTGACAAGACTGGTATATTGTCCGCACGGAATGTGATGGTAGAAATGCGTGATGGTGCCCTATGCAATTCGTAGACAGCCTTGACATTTGCTCTGCAGGTTTCCCGCCGTGCACTCGTGCGAGATACACACCATCCAGATTCTTGCGGAATACCGAAGATCTCAGCCACGGCCTCAACTTCATTGACGTCAGCACCCAGATGATGGTGCAGGCTCATGCGTAGGACGTGCTTCGCGGCAGGGCCTCCTGAAATTTGCATGGGTTCGTCCAAAACTTCAAGCGCCTTTGTTGCGAGATCTGTCTCGAGCAAGCGTAGCAGCGGCATCAACAGCTCGGAACCGAGGACATCGACTGAGGTCTTCGTCTCTCGTTGCTGGAATAGGAGCTGGAGAATTTGCAGGGTGTTGACACGTAGCCAGTGCTCGTCATTGAGAACAAGCCCCACAAGAAGGGTAACAACGTCGGTCCAATGGTCTGTGCCATAATGTTCGCGCAAACTGGCGACTGACTGGCGCAAGAAATCGTCCTTGGTCCTGAAGCGACGTTTAGCAAAGGATGTCATGATTCTGGTGATGCTCGGCCTTTCCTCTTCATCAGCAAGCCGAGCTATGTTCAGTGCGAATTCTTCCAAGGCTTCATCGTAGAGATCGTCGTTCATGGCTCGAAGGCACCACGGTAACGAGATTGTGTACAAATCTCGCACGCGTCCCTCCGAGGGATCGATAAGGCGGCTGTCTGCGACCTTGCTGAGCTGCTGCAGTAGTTTGACAGTTTCCGCTGCTGTCTTGGAGGATCGGAGGCCAGTCAAGAGAGGAACCTGGACACATGCGGTTCCACGCCACGACGGCGGTCTTTCGGAGAGTAAAGTGTCCACCGTCTCAGGATCATCAAGATCTAGCTGGCGTAGTAGAGCCTGCAAGAATTGTAAAAGTCGGAGGAACTCTTCCTCCACCGTTGTGGAAAGGCACGCGACAGCGCACCAGAACATCTGGGGGAGAAGAGTAGTATCGAGATCGGGTGAAGAGGCCAGGGATGTGAAGGTAACGATAAGCTCGACTGTAAACGTCTCCATCTTCGTATCGTCCTCAGCAATCGTAGTCGATAATCTTCCGAGGAGGGCATCGAAACCACTTCTGTCAATGTTCGGGGAGAGCGCACGAAAGAGCTGCAACGACCTGAATGCGAAGGGGCGAATAGCCACTGCTGTCGCCCAGTACAGTGATAACGGCGCCCAACTTGCGGCCAGGGTCGGGAATATAGGCTCCAGGAAATCAAGAACTTTCGAGCAAAGCCATCGCATCTTCGGCTCAGCTTGTGAGCCTGGCTCCCCTTCTTTCCACAATTGTGTGGTCGCGCTCTCCTGTAGCTTAGCAAGAGACACCTTGAGAGCATGACGACTTGGGTAGGAATGGCGATCGACCAGCTCGTCGTAGCCAGGAAGACATGAACGAAGAAGTTGGAAGAGCATATGCAGACATTGTTGTTGGACGAACGGTTGGCGGTGATCGAGGTGAAGGAATAGCGCGTGCAACAGAATCGGAAGTTGATCCTGCAGCTCCCAGTAACGTTCAAGGGCGCATTCCGAGAGGAAAAGTAGGGCGTATTGGGCCATCCCAAGGGTAAGCCGCGGCTGGTCGGAGAAAAGGATGTCCAGATTGGACCACATCTCCATGTCTTCCTCGTTAGGTAGCTTCAGCTTATGTTCGTACGTGGGTAGCATCCTAGGCGGCTCAATGACGCTCACTAGCTCCTCGAACAACTGTCTTCCAATAGCACTATGACATAGACAAGCTACAACCTTGGCTGCGCAGCTGACGAAGGCTGCACTGCCAACCTTCTGAGACTCTTCGAGTAGGAAACGAACCACAGCATGTCCGTTAGAAGGGATCTCAACGAGGTCCTTCCATAGCACGAGGATCTGCTCCGCGTAGGTCTCAGCATAGCGAAGTGTGAGGGCTATCAGGTGATAGACAGCTGTGCGGCCATCCCGAGAAAGACCAGACCGATCGTGTGTCATGAGCTTGACGCTTGGTACCCACGCCTCAAGGCTTTGCAACAGAATCAAGGGCCCCGTATCCTTCCGTCCATCGAAAACTCTGGGGATCCATCCGGCGAACTGTACGAGGACGGGTACTGCTTGAGCTGGGTGCTCTCCTGACAGGATGTCGGAGATCAGGCGATGAGCATGAAGGTAATTACTTGGCGCAAGGCTGCAGACAGCCGCTTCGTGTTGCGCAATCGACAGAAGTCCCGAGGACTGTTCGTGAATGGTGTCGAGCATGTTGAATGCTTGCCTACGTATTTCTAGTAGAGGATGGCAAAGGTTCGAGAGGCCGAGGCACACGACTTGGCTGAAAGTGAAGCTGTGTTCGGCAGTACATATCACGTCGGCGACCACCTCAAAGAATCGTGCGTTGCTGTTGCTCAGATCCCTCGTAGAGACGAAGGCTCTGCGAAGCACTTCGTCGGCGAAAGCGTCATCGTATGGAGTATGGACGAGCAGTGTCCGCAGCGCTTTCCTGTCCACGAATCGTGAGTATGTATGATCAACTTCTCAAGATTGTTATACGCACTTCCCGCGATCCTGTACAGATTCAACGAAGGAAGCTAGGATGGCCACGAGCCTGTCCAGCGTTTGGGAAGGATCTAGAGGTCTCGTCTGCTCAGGTGTTGGCTTGTCCGTCGGGGAGCCAGTAGCTGAGACCTCTGGAGGAAAGTAGGCCTTTTGCTGTACAGGCTGTCAGATTACGTGGAACGCGCGATCTCAAAACATCTTACCACTAGCGATGCCATTGCTCCCACAGCTGCGTTGGACAATGCCCTCGTCTCAGTCTGGAAGCGTTGAATGAGCTCGGCTTGGGCAGTAGGGTCTTGGAAGGAACGGGCCGCCGCTGTCTGCATGTACACGAGCCGCTTCTTGACGATTTCGGATTGTTTGCCCAACTGACACCACTCCTCGCACAGACGGTACAACGAGAGGTGCATCCCTGAGGGAATGAACCGGTCGACATCATTTAAGGTCGACAGACCATCGAAAAAGCGCTCCAATGCGCCACAGAAGTACCGACGAAGACGCTGCAGGGAGAAGAGATCGCGATGTTCGGGCGCCGACAGGAAAGCCTGGGTGGTACGGATGTACTTGAGGACATGTACCAAGGCGGATTGTTTGCTCGAAGCTCGTTGCATGGGGAGCATGTGCGCAGTGAGATAGTATATGCTCGCCACCGCCGATTGGAAACGCTCTTGGCGACGAATCCGTCCCACAGAGCTTGTGGGGCCCTTCATCCGAGGATCATCATAGAGCTGACGAGACGACAACTGGCTCAAGTCCTCCAGAAGATAAGCATATCCAGCAACGGGGAGGGAGCTGATGCATGAGACGGCTGCGTCCCGAAAGACCGTGGAGTCGGAGTCCAAGAAAGGACTAAGGTACCTAAATAATTCTCTGGAGGTCGTCAGACTTTCTCGGTCCACGCCTAGTTCCGAGCGCGCGCGGGCATGATCCCTCCCTGTGAGAGGCGGAGGGCGTGGTTCTACTTGCGCAGTGGAGCAGATGATCTTCACCCACATATGCCATTGTTGTACGGAGTGTCTGTGCTCTGATAGTAATTTCACACCATCCTTCTCGCCAATAGATAGCGATCGGGACGGGACGACACCACTGGGCTTTGCGGCGATTCCAGAAAGTTGGACAATAGAAGGGTGATAGCGTGTGACGGCAGAGACTAGTTTCTCGCGGAAGTCTAACAATGCTGGAGAACGGTTGTCGGCCATTGACTGTATTAGCGTCGGAAAGACGTGCTTCCATAGAGCGCGATCAACAATGTCGTCGCTCTCTGCCATTCGTAGAATAGCGTCTGGTTGGTCCGATTTGCGCCATTCCTCCAAACGAGTTAGTTCATCGGTATCCAGAACGTCGTTTCGGTCATGCATGAAAACTCGCGGAGTATTTCCCATAAGAGCATCAATGATACTCGCAGGCGGACTGGTCAATTCTCGTGATGACGAAGGAGCTTCCGGTCCCAAATGAGCTCGCAGCTTCCCCAAGACCCGCACAGTCTTCACGCCGGCACCGTAAACACTGCGTTTCGTGTAAGAAAGCATGAAGAGCGCTGCCGCTTCCGTTTGCACCAGACCCGACGAGACTGTCTCAAGCTCGGCTTCCGTCAGAGTATTCGGTGATCGAGCAATGACCTGATGTGACCACTTATTGAGAATGGAGGTCCATGCTGCCAAAACGCGGGAGGACTCTAGTATCAACTTCAGCCCCGAGGCTTCGTTCGCGATCGACTGAGGATCGAAAACTACGGCATAAAACCGTGAGAGCATGACGGAGGAATGGGCAAGGTCGCAGCCACAACGCTCCAGAGCAAGAGACGCGGCTTCATTGACCCCAGGTTCGACATGTACAATCCCGCGTAACAGCATCTCGCAAGCTGTCTCGAAAGGCAAGGAAGGGTGCAGACATCGAGGCCACGACTTGAAGCATAGCTGTAGCACCGTGATGTGACCGACGTGTTGAACGGGATACGCGATGTGTGCTTCCGGGTGTTGTCGAAGTACGTAGTTGTGGGCTTCTTCGTAAGATAGGTTGAGACGCGCCGAAGCATATTGATCGTCAAGGACAGACATCTTCCCGACTGCTTGATAGCAGGTCGTTGCGAGCACCTTGATCACAGCTGAGGCACGCTCAAGGAAATCCTCCCATCCCGATTTGAGTAAAGCCGGGTCTAGCCTGTCGGAGGACGTTGGGTAATCCGCAGTAGATGGTATTTGCGTGAAGTCGGTGTTGGAAGGCCATGACGGAGTCGACTCGTCTTTCTCGAGAAGATGGAGGGATAGTAGTATAGCCTGTACAGCAATAGTCATTCGCTCCGGCGCGAGACTACCAACGGGAGTAGTCGCCTGGACACCCTTGACGTTGCGCTCTTGCAGTAAGTCTAAGCACAGCTCACTGCCGTAATCTAATTGACGAGACAGGACGCAGTGAACGATATAGCTTAAAAGCTCGAGCTTGTCGTCTGGTGGAAGCACATTAGACCTATTGGGAGGGAAGAAGTGCTTCATAACGGCCTCCATCTTCGTCGTAACCGTGGACCCAGGTTCGTGGCAACGATACAGGTAAGTCCAGACAAGACGGAGAGTACCGTTGAGCACGGGGATGCGACACGGTTTGTCCTTTGCAGCAAGTGAGTACAAAATCCACTTACAGTGATAGAGACTGTACCTTCAACTTTCCTAACCCAGCTTCGAAACAAGTCATCCAATTTCGCTGAAAGTACTCTCGCGGAGCCACACAGAGCGCGACAACAGACAGCGGATATGCGATGTGCCAATACCGAGGCTTATTTGTCATTGCCTGAGCCTTCGGATAGATGATTTCGATAGCCTTTGCCCATTGCGGATGGTTCACTTCTGCCTGGGCCGTCTATCCACTCCATTAGCGAGGATGACACTTTGATATACCACTCTACAGTACCTTCGCTACTGAGTACATCAGATGAAGCAGCGTCTCTGCGAATGCGGTCTTCAAGCGATTGCCGTGCGCATTCTCGAAGGACTTGCACAGCGACTCCATGAACTCTGCGGCTTCCTCGAAGTGTTCTGGCGGCCAAACCTGTTTGAGAATGTTACTTAAGTAAGGCGCAAAAATACTCTCGACTAACCTTGAGCTCGATCTTCCTCAAACCTTTGACGAGGTACTCGTACTTAAGATCAGCGTCTTTAGGTATCTGACCAGACGACACAGGACCAAATTCGGTAAGGAACCGATCCGTGACGCTCTCGAACCTTCATATCGTAAGTAACACTGCTGTGGATATTACATCAGAAAACAAACTCACCTAACGTTAGCCAAGTTACCCAACAAAGTTGCGAACAACTCGGCGTTGGCACGGTGGTTGGGCGATTGCGTAAGAGCTTTCACGTCAGGCTGCTTAAACTGGTTGAACGCCAGTTCTTCCAGACGGTTACCAACAGCATCCGGAAGTGCGTCTCTAGGCAGACTCTGGGTAGAGGCAACGAGAGCTCTGCACATAATATAGACCGAGGCGATCGCTCGTCGGTCTGTAAGGAAGGCATCGTGCATTCTTGCGGTTCTTGTTGGGGAGCGTAGTTGGTCGTAGGCGTTGCCGTCGGTTTGGCTCTTCCTCCAGCGCATGACGGAGTCTACTACCGGCTTTGCATGCTTCTGGGCTATCTTCCCTAATGACAGCAGCAGCTCGTCGAATTTGGCATCAACGCCAGGTCCCATGAAGTTTTCGAGCAACGGATCCGTACCCTAAGCGAGAGTTAAGAGGGACACCAGCGACGGAAGCTGAGATGGGACATACCAATGGTTGCTGCACGTAGTCCTCGATTAGCTGCTCTGCACAAGCTGCGAAACGAATGAAGATGGCATGCAGCGCGAAGTCCGAAGGTGTTTTAGCATCGACAACAATCTTGTCCTCGTCGACATTCAAATCTTCTCTAGAGGAGTAGCCGCCAAATACTGAGGGAACGGGAGGGACGGGAGGTGGTGACAACGAAGGAACGTAAGGCAGTCCATGACCATGATCACTGCCCGGGTCGGAACTATGAAAGATAGAGCCCGTATGGGAATGTTGAGACTTGCTATACCCATGGCGGTTCGACTTGGGTGTTCGTAACTTTGAGTCTGCCGATGCAGGCGTAGGCGACCGCAAATTAGGAGGACTAGCGTGTATTGATGGTCGTCCTTGCACATGGTGTGCCAGAGAAGAAGTAGAGCGATTGAATGGGTTCTTGAGAGCAGGATAGACTTGGTGGTCGATGGGAGGGACGGGTGGAGCAGGCTCAGTAGACTTGGTGCTCTTGAATGCGTTCCTAAGTGAAGCAAAAGACGACTTCTTCGTGAAGCCTGACGCACTGGTGTTCGTAGCAGTCGACGACTGCGCCGAATGTGCGAATGGGGCTTTGAACTTCCGCGGTGTAGGATGCACAGAGTGCGTAGAGTCGTCCGAGGTGATAGAGTCCCCACGAGAATGAAAGAAACTTCGTTCACTTCTCTCTATGACGGGTGTCGAAGTCGTCGGTGAGTCCTGTCCGGAGCTGAAGCCTCCCCAGAGACCGCCTGCACCTGACCGTCCAAAGACAGGTGTTGAGTTGAAGTCCTCATCGTCTTCGAAGTCTACGAAACATGAATTCAGGGTAGAATGTGTATCACGTAAACGTCATGAGCCTCAGTCAATGCAGAGAAGTCATACGCACCAGGAATAGTAATCTGTACCGCGTCCGAGCTCATCTTTCCACGAGTCTCCTACTTCTCTAGTCTAAAATAAATCTATTCCGTGAAGAAATGAAAGGAGAGGTCAAGAGGACATGAAGGGACGTCGGTGGTCGTGATGGCGGTACGGAATGATCTCAGCAGAAATATCCCTGCCACAAAAGATGTGACAGACCGTGACATGTCCGAAATCGGGAGTAACGTCTTTGTGGCGCCGGCGTCTACCTCTATCTATGTGCCGCGGCAGCATCTGGCAGCATGCGACTGAGTTGTCTGCTGGTTGGATATGCTAGGTCGACTCGGAGTATTTTTCACAGGCAATGGCTGAAGAACAATTACAAAATAGTATTTAGTATGCACTAGCTAAGTAGCACCGTTCATTTCTACGTAATGCATAGTAGGATAGTCTAAGTATACATAGAACGACTGCGAGGGAAGGTTGTGATGGGACAAAGCGGCAGCTCCACAAGACATGGGATCCGAAGAATGTAGTGCGAAGGGCGAATGCCATTAATGGTGAATGAATATGAACAGGTAAAAGTAGAGGTGATGTCAGATGTACAATAATGACTGTATGACGAATTTACATAGTTGATTTGCGTGTGATTAGTTGAATGACTTGCGTGTTCCAGTGGAGTTCCAATGACAATCGAGCGAGTGAATTAAGACTGGACATAGCATTGTTAGTATACATATCTACGTATAGGACGAAGAAAGCGAACTCACGTTATAAACGACCACTACCTTCCAGTGGTCAGACTGGACCAAGCACCAGGCAGGCCTCTTCTCCGCCTGTTTCCTGGCTGATCGATACCGGGAAGACTCGAGCCTTCCCAACCCGAACCCTCGTCGCTAGCAGTCCACCGATGTGTCCTCATCTCCTTCGACCGGTCCCTCTTTCTCCTGGCAGCGTCTTCGTCGTCGTCGAGGATATATGGCTCCAGAGGTCTATTATTGAACGAAGTGCGTAGGCCTCTCGCACTCTCACTTCGATGAAGATGCTGCCTCAGGCTGCGTATAGACTTCTGCCTCTTCGGAGGCAGTAGAAGCTGCGCGAGATCGAGCTCGCCGTCGTCATCGTCGGAAGAGTCGATGTCCTCGACGGCGATAGAAGGCACACGGTTGCCATCGACCCACTGTGGGGCCCACGAGTCGTTCTCCAGCAATGTATTGGTTAAAGACGGCAGGGAGTCCGATTCCTCCCCTCGTGACCGACGAGGAGCGCGCGACCGGCTGTCCCTCCGCTGATTTCCAGACTTGTCTGTAGCGAACGTCAATCTCTCGCCCACCCTCGACGACGACCTCGACGAAGGCGCAGACCGACACACTACCATGACCGTGTTTACCGCACCGGGAGCAGTTTGCGATCGGAGTGATCCCATAGGCCGAACTTTGTTCGTGTGATCGCTTAGTGCCAGATGGGAAATGGTGCGGTGCTGTGTGTGAATAACGGGCCTTGCATGCGCACGACTACCGGGATGCGGTTGCCCAACATGCGCACCGGTTGATGAAGAGCCAAGAACCGCCTTTGTCACGCTGTCGAACCATCCTGACGGTAATGGCGGTTGCTCCTCGTGCACTCGATCACGCCCTCGGCTGCGCGGGGGCAACCTTAGAGACGTCATGTCTGACGCCTCAGAGCCAGCTGCAGAGATGAGTCGAGGGTTTCTCTTGATATTCGGGGCGGAGGACATGTGGCGAAGATAACCTTGGGCAGCAGTGAGCTGGGCGTATGCGCGCAAGCTCTCCGAGGCCGACGGCTGAGGACGAAGTGAGTGCTCGTGAGGAAGTCGGCCACGCCCAGCACCGAGTCTTGGGCTTCCAGGTGCCGAAGCTCTTGTTCGAGGCGTGAGCTCTTTTGAAGTGAGCAATTCAGGAGGGAGGGCTTTGTTGCGTCGGCCGGCCAGGGGAGAGGGGGGCATCGACCACGACTCAGGTTCACTCGCCTTCGTATCGTCCTGCGGCAGCTGGTCCTCACTGCGATTCATTCCCGGCACCAGTCCCGCAAGATACCCAACAACTCTGCTCGCTGTCCTGCTCAACCCTTCCCCTGCCCCTTCTGTCCTGTCCGTCTCCGGCGTGAATATCCTCGTCTCCTTATACCCTGCCTCCCTCAATAAATCCTCCATAGCCTCATATGTCCTCGACTTTCCTCGTTTGTGTAACGGCACGCGTCCTGGATCTCGAGACAACGATGAGGGATACCGTAAGTTCATGCGACCGCGTGTAGGAGACGGTGGTGTTGAGTGAGACGGGACTGGAGGTTCCGCAAACCCAATCGCAGATGTCCTGGAGGTCTTTGGAGGTGACGCATTGTCCGTGGTCGCGGCCTGTGTGCATACCGCCAAGTCAGAGGTCTAAGGTTGTCTGAACAACTATTTATCGCGGTACTCACGTCCAAAAGCCGTGTTGGCCGGTTATGGGGCGTCGACGGCCGCGACATTTCTCACAGAAAATCCGACTTGTTGTGTGCTCTTACTGCTCTGTTGAGCACGGAGACGAGAGTGAAAGACGTGTGCTGAAGCCAGGGTGAAATTACGAGAGATGCCGAAGCATGCAGCGGTGGATGAACGTTGTGGGGAAAGCGGCCTCCGGGCTTCGGTCCACAGAGTCCAGAGCCACATTTCGTGGGACGGGTAACAAACAATTTCTAAGCAGGTAAGCAGAGTGTAACAAACGTTTGTAGCTCGACTATCAGAGACTAGTAACGATTACTTACCGGTAACTACGATGTCTCTGATCTGCTTTGATGATTTGAATCTCCACCACGGTCTCCCAACTGATCCTGTAAGCTCGCAAGCCTCTTGATCAGCAAGAATGGTACCTGGACAACGTACGAGCTTGTCTTATGTCCAACAAAGGTTCGAACATCCCTCGTGTCAAGAAGGGACCCCTTTCCGACGATAATACTCGCCTCACACCCGAAAGATGGGACGATCGCACCAGGCGACGGACAAATGGCCTGATTTACGCGTCTTCATCTTTGACCTTTAACTATCACCAACTGCCTCGACACTCATGGCGACAGATACTCTCGCAACTCCAAAGCAATCCTCAATACCCCTCATGTCGTTGGACAGATATCGTGGCGCCGTCGTAGAGGCAAGTAAAATTCCGTCATGGCACCTAATCTCTCTCCTGATTGATCTTTCTCGCTGTTTCTCCGCTGCTTGCGGAATTTACATCTCAACAGGACCTGCAACTACCACCAGCATTCGCCTTACCGTCAGACGAGGCTATCTCACGCGCAATAGAACTTGCCTACGAACGCGACTTTTCACAAATACCGTTAGCACTCTCTTCCAGCGCTTCACCCTCTGGCCTCCCCTAATCTAGGTGCTTTATATTCCTAGGGTCCTGGACAGAAGGCGTAAACCACTCGGATACGTCGATGTACCGGCTTTGAAGACGAAATGGGAGGCAGGTCAGGCGAACCCGGTGCGTACAACGTTGCGTCATGAATCCTCTGCAAGGGAGCTGAACAGGCTCGGTTCCGCTCCTCAGGATGATAAGGTGTTCAAATACACCATCAAGTTCCGTAGGGAACCTTCACAACCCTACGTTGTCATAACTCCATGGACGCCTCTTGCGGAACTCGAGCTGTTCTTACAGGACAAGCTCTTCGCGCTAGGTGCGTCGGTCCGATACTCTCGGATTCAGCAGCTAAACCATTTATGACTATCCGTAGTGACGGACTGGGATCGAAAGTTTGTCCTCGCTGTGGTCACCAAGCAGGATCTTGAGGTGGGTCCTCGCAACACCGACATGTCGGTCTCACTAACGCAATCCATGATGTCGTATTGTGCAGAACTTTGTCACCCGGCGCGGCTTCTGATGCCAACGAGGGTGTAGCAGCCTATACATCAATCCCCGTATTACCTCGCGCATAACTGTATTATAAGATCCATAGAAGGCCCAGCAATTTATCACGGTACAGCCAAGCTCAAGGATTACCAGTGAATACTAGTATACAAGATGTTGAAGTACAAGTCGGACAACAAAAGTAAGTGAGTGTGGAAACCACATTGATGTCAACAACAGATCAGCCAGAGTCCGAATGAACGTGTGTATGATCTAATCCCATGTGAGGGAGAGCGAATACGAAACACCCCAATAATACAGTAAGTAAAAAAGGAACAGATGGTGGTATATATCAACGACACTGAATACGGTATAGTGGTACAAGATGTCTGTCAGTCTCACTTGGAAATTAACGTCACGTACGAGCATCACCACTCAGGTACCTCCGCAGCGCAGCCACGCCCAGAACCATCGCAGGCAGCCATGTCACGAGCATCAACGCGACGTGCTGCGTGCCCACCCTCGTAGGCGGCGACCGGCCAACCCCAAGGTCGACCAACGTCGATATCGCCGCCAGGATAAGCGTCGACGAGAACAACAACTGGAAGAGGACCGTACACTCGAGCGTGAGACGGTCATTGTACGGACCTGGCTGCATGTCGTCGAGCATCCACGGTGGCGGTTCTATCAAAGATCCCAACGAACGAACAAAAATCATATCATTCAGTCAGAAAAAATTGCGTTACGATTGATTGATTAACTCTAAATAGACTTACGTCCAGAGGTCGATCGTCGTATCCTGGGGTGTGGTGGGAACGCGTGCAGTCCTGGTTCTTCATCCTCTGGCATGGCGTAGCCATAGTCGTATGCGTTCTTGCTCAGCGAGTCGCGGTCTGAGTCTTTGGCCCATCGTAGCGGGCCACTGACGGTGTCGGAGATATCGTCAAGGTTGATTTCGTACGGTCTGATCTGCATCGAGTCGTCCTCGTCCTTGTCCTTCTCGTTCTCATCAACTTCATCGGCATCGGCATCATCAATATCGTCCTGCGGGGAAGATGAGACGTTGATGAGGACCGTGCGAACGTGAGATTCCGTGCGGGAGGGAGAATTGAATATTATGGGGGAAGGAGGGCCCTGATACGATCCGTGGCGACTGCGATCTTGAATCTGGATGGTGGATGCTCTGGATCTTGACCGTGCAGTCAAATTGCTCAGCGCGCTGTGGCTTCGACTTGGGGGTGCTGATAATTGAGAAGGGGTGTTGTGATCGGAGGAAAGATTGTGTCTGGAGTGTTTCGATCCAGAACGGGTACGTGTTGGTATTTCGGGAAGGAGTGTCTTGGGTATTCGAAGGGAAGAAGGTGGAGGGTTGGGGGAGTATTTGTATTCTGTGTAGAATGGGGTTACTTGAGGGTACTCGCTGTGAGAGCTAGCGGGTGTCCGTTGCCTGCGCCGCGGAGGTAGAGAGGTCAAGGTGCTGTCGTTGTACGATGCATCCAGCGGAAGTGGGGTCGGAGCATTAGGTGGGCCTATGTGAGGCGTTACAAGTCGCGTAGCGGCCAGACACGATAGAAAGAAGGAAGGTATGGACAGTAGCAGGGAAGTACCAGCATATCCCAGAAGTCGAATCCTGTGGTATGGCGTCAATGGAATCAAGAAAGTGCCAGACAGTGACTGCGTACAGTACGCACCAGAGCGGATGTGTCACGTCGCAATTAGGACTGTCCTCCGGCTTCGTCGCGTGAAGCTGGAGGGTAAACCCGGTATTTAGGCCAAATGTGACTACAGGAAATATTAATAAGAGGGATATCCGAAAAGGCAGAGTAGTGGTTCTTGCAACCGATTTCGTGAGTAAGCTTTCGAGTCGTATGCTAAAGAGGGGACTCACAAACGAAGCAGGTTTGCGAGTAGAGAGGGATTTGAAGTAGTAGCAGCGGTAGTACAGCTCATGGCTCCGCAGAGACCAGCAAGACAAGACCAAGCTGTGTGTATGACAGTACTCTGAGCTGAAATCGACGTCACGGTGGTAAGGCGATCAAGTTGTTTCCAGGATGATAAGAGGAAGGTTACCTATGCAGAAGGCCTCAGGCATTTGGAACGGGTCCATACGCCATGCTAAGCCTACAGAAATTGTCAAGTGATGTTACTCTCAATCCAAACGACGCAGAAATCTCTTCTCTGTACCTATGCAGAAGATCATCTGCAATAGAGTGTTTGCGATCCCAAAGGCGACCGGAACCCATCGCGATATTGAGAGATAGCGATAAACGACGAGCAGTACGATCCAGCTACTGAGGAGGCCTGCATGATGTATGTGTGTCCATGAGTGAGAAGGATGGAAACACTAGTGATATCTAGCCGAGATTTAGCGTGATTTTGACTGAATAACGTACCTGAGAGCGACACCGCGAAGCATACTACCTTCCAGCCGTACAGAAGCATGCGAACGGGGTCGGCGGGACCGCCTTACGAAGGCTTCGCGCAGCGAGTCGGTGGACGAAGATGGTGGTGGTAAGTGAGAGAAAGGGGGCGGGTGATGCTCGGAGGGCTGCCCTCGTATCGGACTGAGTGCCGCAACTCGTGTTCGAGACATTGGGCACTCTCCATCAAAGCTTTCCTTTTCCGGTGGCCGAAGTCTAGTTCATCACTACTCAGTATTGATCCTCGCGGCAATCAGTTTCGATGCCGGTACGTAGAACGTCTCTGGGAAATTGGTACTTGTGTGTCCCATTGTCCTCGGTGTAACTTTCTCATCGTGTCGGACGCTTTACCGCTGGTTCAATACATGTTCCTTCACCGCCGATAGATAAGTGAGTCGAGAGCACAGGCGGATTATCGAGGAAAGCACGGATGGGATACTACATGTGCGTGTAAAGTCCTCGTCCTCAAAGCATCTAATCATGCTGGATACGGAACACAGTCATCACAGTCGAAGCTGCGATGTACCCACTTCAGGTGCCGTGGGCCCCGAGAGCGAATAAAATGGCAATGACGGTCGCTCCGACAGGCCACAATCATCAAATAGTTCAGTAGGGAGTTGGCCGCCATGATGCAATTCAAAGCATGACGCTCTCAAAGCGTCTTTGGTCATGACAACGCTATGTATGCATGGAAGTGACTGGATGTTGCTCACCTCGGACCCACACCGGAAGGAAATCAGGCCTAGCCGCATCACCCAGTAAGTATCTCGGTGTCGGAAAGCCGAGTAGTCTGAGGCACCAGTCTTGCACGCTAGAAGGACTTAGAAAGACTGCATACTTGATAACGATGGCTTTTTGCGGCTCGTGATCATACATTCTCGGTAAGTGACTTGCTGTACTTGAAGCCTCGATGGACAATGACCATCTTGCGGCTTCTGAAGCCTTTCTATTCATGGCCGCCTGTGTTCGAGCGGCCAGGTGGCTTGAGGGTACGGCCTTGCCCCACATACACCGCGATGGCATTTGGCAAGAAAGTTGTAGTTTAATCTTCCAGGTGCTCGCGGAGAAAAGTACAAGCGTACATCCTCGACATGAGTGACTGACCTGCGCTACCAGTGACGAATGGTCCCGACTTGTGCGCTCCACGGTGTATTGTACCAGGAACGCGGTATTGCCTACGGAATACGAGCGTCTCGGTCTACATTGGCGCGTTCGAGGTTCAAGCCATGTCAGACAGTGTAGTCCACATTCCAGGGCTCGGAGGCTTAGCTGGGTCTTGGCAACAAAGGCGATGTGGCCATCGAGTAACCTGCCCGCGGAAGTTATGTGGAGCCATAGAAAGACGGTGAACGAGCACTCCGTACTGATAGATTGAAACTACTTACAACTAAGAGGGAAAAAATCATGGCATGCTGACACAAATCATTGGTATGTTCTGTGGTGGAAGCATAGAAGAGGGTTCACGGACTGGTGCCTACTAGCCTTCAGTGTCGCCTGCCACCGTTGAACTTGAAGTGAAGTATGTGTTTTTTTCTGGGGAGTACTCTGATATTTATCTGCGGTGTTTTATAAATTGTGCATATGTATGAAGCATTATTAGCGTGTGTATCTAATATCTGTAGAAAATTACTGACCATGTATACCCATGGAGACCTCGCGTTGGCAGTATGGCTAGCTGCTGGCCATGGGCGTCTGATAATCAGCCACTGTGGGGAATTGAGCCTCGCACAATTCGATCACGCGACGATCTAATTGAGATTCAAGCTGATCGTCGGGATGTGAATCCAA